>JACEEZ010005630.1:0-21875 GCA_016584305.1 Chionoecetes opilio | reverse complement strand
TGATATATAGTGTTTTCCTAAAAAATTCAAGTAAAAAATCTTTTTTTTTAGAAAAATTTTTACCTATAGGTAGCTTACATTCATTAAGCTTTTAAAGAGAAGAGTAAGAGGTTATTTTTTGTGATATAACGGTATATTGCAAGCGTTTTCTAGTTTCTTGTAAACTGTAGCGTTATTGTATATACAATAGTTTTACTTATCATATTACTAAAAACCTATTAATGTAGTGTTTTCAATGATATTAGCTATTTATCGGTAATATATAGCTGTTTTCCTACAAATTGAAGTATAAAATCCTCTTTTTAGAATAATTTGCACCTATAAGTAGCTTACATTACATTAAGCTATTAAATAAAAGAGTAAGAGGTTATTTATTGTGATATAACGGTATATTGCAAGCGTTTTTCATAGTTTCTTCTAAACTGTACCTTTATTGTATATATACAAGTATTTTTACTTATTATATTGCTATACACCCATAAAATGTAGTGTTTTCAATGATTTTACCTAGTTATCAGTGATATATAGCTGTTTTCCTACAAATTGATGTATAAAATCCATTTTTTAGAATAATTTGCACCTATAAGTAGCTTACATTACATTAAGCTATTAAATAGAAGAGTAAGAGGTTATTTATTGTGATATAACGGTATATTGCAAGCGTTTTTCATAGTTTCTTGTAAACTGTAGCGTTATTGTATATATACAAGTAGTTTTACTTATTATATTGCTATAAACCCATAAAACGTAGTGTTTTCAATTATTTTAGCTAGTTATCAGTGATATATAGCTGTTTTCCTACAAATTGAAGTATAAAATCCTCTTTTTAGAATAATTTGCACCTATAAGTAGCTTACATTACATTAAGCTATTAAATAGAAGAGTAAGAGGTTATTTATTGTTATATAACGGTATATTGCAAGCATTTTTCATAGTTTCTTGTAAACTGTAGCGTTATTGTATATATACAAGTAGTTTTACTTATTATATTGCTATAAACCCATAAAATGTAGTGTTTTCAATTATTTTAGCTAGTTATTAATGATATATAGCTGTTTTCCTACAAATTGAAGTATAAAATCCTCTTTTTAGAATAATTTGCACCTATAAGTAGCTTACATTACATTAAGCTATTAAATAGAAGAGTAAGAGGTTATTTATTGTGATATAACGGTATATTGCAAGCGTTTTTCATAGTTTCTTCTAAACTGTAGCGTTATTGTATATATACAAATAGTTTTACTTATCATATTGCTATAAACCCATAAAATATAGCGTTTTCAATGATTTCAGCTAGTTATCAGTGAAAAGTTTTTTTTTTCTACAAATTGAAGTTTATTTCTTTATATCTGTAGCTAACTAGCTTTTATATTTGCTACAACTATATTTTACAAAATTAATAGCTAAAAATATGTATTTTTCAGGAAATTTAGATATCAATTTTAATCTTAAAAACAATATTTTTTTTCAAGTATTTTAATATATTTTTGAAAGGCTAAAATTTTTTGAAATATGACATTATTCATAACTTTTACACAACTATATTTTACAATGTTATGAGCTAAAAATATGTATTTTACATGAAATTTAGGTATCAATTTTAATCTTAAAAACAACGTTTTTCCAAGTGTTTTAATGTATTTTTGAAAGCCTAAAAAATGTCGAAATTTGACATTATGCAGCACTTTTACACAACTATATTTTACAATATTATGAGCTTAAAATATGTATTTTTAATGAAAATTATGTATCAATTTTAATCTAAGAAACAACGTTTTTTCAAGTGTTTTAAATGTATTTTTGAAGGGCTAAAAAAGGTCGAAAATTGACATTAATCAGCCCTTTTTTGATAGAGAAATTCAAAATGTGGTATTATAGTTGTTTTCGTTAAAAATTGCTATATTAAACTACGGGTCAGCTTATAATAGGAGTTTGAGACTCTATATTGTGATACAATTGTATATTATACATGTTTTTTCATAGTTTCTTCTTAATTTAATGTTATATCATTAATAGAAGGAATTACCTTATGATAATGCTTTAAACCTCAAAATAGTTCTTTTCAATGATTTTAGCTAGTTATCTGTGATATATAGCTGTTTTCCTAAAAATTGAAGTATACAATCCTTATTTTAGAATAATTTGCACCTAAAAGTAGCTACAGTACATTAAGCTAAAAAAATAGAAGAGGAAGAGGTTATTTTTGTGTATAAACGGCATATTGCAAGCGTTTTTCATAGTTTCTTGTAAACTGTAGCGTTATTGTATATATACAAGTAGTTTTACTTATCATATTGCTATAAACCCATAAAATGTAGTGTTTTCAAATGATTTTAGCTATTTATCGGTGATATACAGCTGTTTTCCTACATATTGAAGTATAAAATCCTCTTTTTAGAAATTTGCACCTATAAGTAGCTTACATTACTTTAAGCTATTAAATAAAAGAGTAAGAGGTTATTTATTGTGATATAACGGTATATTGCAAGCGTTTTTCATAGTTTCTTCTAACTGTAGCGTTATTGTTTTATTATAAGTAGTTTTACTTATTATATTGCTATAAACCCATAAAATGTAGTGTTTTCAATGATTTTAGCTAGTTATCCGTGATATATAGCTGTTTTTCCCACAAATTGAAGTATAAAATCCTCTTTTTAGAATAATTTGCACCTATAAGTAGCTTACATTACTTTAAAGCTATTAAATAGAAGAGTAAGAGGTTATTTATTGTGTTTATAACGGTTTTATTGAAAGCGTTTTTATAGTTTCTTGTAAACTGTAGCTTTTTATTGTTTATATAAAGGTTTTTCTTATTATTGCTAAAAAACCCCATAAAATGTAGTGTTTTCATGATTTTAGCTATTATCTTTATTTTAGCTGTTTTCCACAAATTGAAGTTAAAATCCTCTTTTTAAAAAATTGCACCTATAGTAGCTTACATTACTTTAAGCTTTTAAATAGAAGGAAAAGGGGTTTATTTTTGTGATATAACGTATATTGCAAGCTTTTTCAAGTTTTTTGTATACTGTAGCGTTATTGTTATATACAAATTTTATTTATAAATTTGTTTATAAACCCCAAAAATGTAGTTTTTTAAATGATATTAGCTTTTTATCGGTGAAATAGTTTTTTCCCTACAAATTAAAGTAAAAAAACCCCTTTTTTTGAATAATTTGCATCTATAAGTACTTACATTACATTAACTTTTAAATAAAAAGGTAAGGGGTTATTTATTGTGATAAAACGGTATATTGCAACGTTTTTTATATTTTTTCTTGTAAACTGAGCGCTTTTGTATATATACAAGTAGTTTTTACTGATCATTGCAAAACCCCCATAAAATTAGTGTTTTAAAATGATTTTATTTTTATCAGTGAGATGGTTTTTTTTTCAAATTGAAGTTATTTTTTTATATCTGTAGCTAAATAGCTTTTTATATTTGCACAACATATTTTACAAAATTAATAGCTAGAAATAATTTTTTTTCATGTATTTGATATCAATTTTAATCAAAAAAACAACGTTTTTTTAAAGGTTTTTTTAATTTATTTTTGAAACCTAAAAAATGTTAAATTTTTGCATTATTCAGCCTTTTACGCAACTAATTTTAAAATTTATGGTTTAAAATTGATTTTTCATAAAATTTTGTACCAATTTTATTCCCTAGAAACAACGTTTTTTCAAGGGTTTTTAATTTTTTTTTTGAAGGGCTGAAAAAAATGTCAAAAAAGGGGACATTATTAGCCTTTTTTTTGATGGGAAAAATTCAAAAGGGGAATTATAGTTTTTTTTTTTTCGTTAGAAATTGCTATTTTAAACTACTGTAAGCTTATAATAGGATTTTTGGACTCTATATTGTGATAAAATTTTGTATTTATACGTGGTTTTCATAGTTTCTTTTAAATTTGTATGTTATTCATTAATAAAAGGGATTTTTCCCTTATGATAACACGGGGAAACAAAACATATGTTTTTTAAAAATCGTCCGGGGTTTTTCCCCAGCTAAAATTAGACTATTTTGATGCTCTGAGTCCGAAAATGACCTTGGTTTTTGCTAAATCGGTAGGTTTTTTTGCTACAGAAATTTAAAAAAAACGATTTTTCGTAAAAAAAAAAATTCTGCGGATCATCGTGAAAAAACCCCTGATTTTTTTTTTCCGTTTTCCTCAAAATAAAAGTCGCGTACCAAAATTTCCTTCAGTTTTTTTTTAGCCCATCAAATTTGATAAGCATAATTATCATAATATTAGTATAAGAATGGCGTTACGTGACACAAAAGTTCAGAGTTCACGGCAAAAATGGGCCGTTTTTCTTTCCCGTGTTGAGCAGCTGCTGGGTTGTCTCTCTTCAGCGACCGCAGTTCCGCCACATACTGCGTCCCACCTCCCCCGGGTACCTCTCCCCCATTTGGCGCATGTCCTATGGAACCTTTCTCCCTGCTCGTCCTCATCCCCCAAGGTTTTCAGGAAACTTCCCCAGTGTGAGAACGGGGAATGCATCTTAACTCTAAAACACCCGAGTTTTTGGGAAGGCCTCTATCATGCTGCGACGAGTCGGGCGGGGTTTTTGTGCCTTCGTTTTCCCCCCGGAATTGTTCCCACCTCACAAACGATTTCCACGCGGCGCACTCTGCGGTTCAGGGAGTTTTGGAACTCTGTGTCCTTTATGAGTTCCGTATCTGTGGGCCTCGAAAATCCCGGGCCCTTTCGCTTCTCAAGGGTCGTCCCGGGAAAAGGGCTGGGCACAGGTATTTTAAAGCCCTCCACCTTTCCGAGCGCGGGGAACTTTTCATTAACCCAAGTTTTAAAGTGTAGCGGTGGGTCAATATCTTCTCCCGGTCAAAAAAGGGGTTCTTTTATGATGTTTCTCGCCCCAGGTACTAACTGCTCTTGCGCCGGCCACTCTTTCTTTACATAGTGCTGGGCTCGTCTCGCGTCCCACATGCAAAAAAAAGCATGGGTCTTCGGGAACCCGGACTGCTGCCCAATAGAAAGTTCACCATTTCAAGTCGACGAGATGATCCATTGGGCGGGGCTCAATTGGATTTTGTCGGCACGTATTTTCACGCTTATATTTCTCTTTGAGATTTTGTGGAGTGGCAAGGGGGATTAGGCAAACGGGTTCCCCGTTTGGGGGAGCACCATTTAAAAGAGCGCTTCGCTGTCAATGAAGAGTCGCCAATCTCTCGGATCGTATTGGGAGCGCCGAGTTTAACAAAAAAGACCGGCGACTCTCGGCAGTACAGAGGTCTTCCCCCGGGCAGAAGTACCCATGAGCTCAGCCTTCTACGAAAGAAAGTGAAGCGCGTCCTTGCCAAGTGATTTTTCTTTTTGGGTCTGGGGGGCCAACAGCTCGGAAAAAATCTTCACAAGTGAATCCCGAACCAGATTTTAAAGCTCACATTGTGAAAAGGCTGCGGACATCTTGTCTTCTACTCTTCTTCTGTATATCCTCGTCGCTGTACTGGGGGCCCTCGTCGTCGCTGTCGGGAAGCTCTGTGAACGCGGGAAAGGGGAATTTCTTCGCAGTGAGCCAGTGACGGCGGGCAGAAAGGAAGTCGGGGTACTGGGGGCTTGGCCCATTCTTTCCGGTTGATCCATTAGTATTGATGGCGCAGAAGTAACAATCCGATGCATGGTCAACGGGTCCCCCCCCAAAAACCCTCGGAAACCCAAACTTCAGTGAAGTTTTCCCCCGCCCTTCGTCCCCCCGCCGGGGGTATTCCAGCCTCTTTGGGCCCCCGTGTGCGGGGGCCAGGGACTTTCTTGGTCACCAGCTTTACTTTAAAGTAAACCCCCCTAGGCGCGCTTCACAAATCCGTGATGTTCTTCCCGTCCCCTGACAGCGTGTATTGTCCGGATGTAGCAGAAAAATCAGGATTATTCCGCATGACCGTCGGGCCCGAAGCCATCACAAAAAACGAAAAAAAAAGAAAGATGCAGCTGAGTGTCAGACAATGAAATTTAGAATTTTTAGAATTTAGAAATTTTGAATGGAGTAAGGGAACAGGTATTTATTTGTTGGCTAATTGTGGAATTCCCTTATTCGTGTCTGTGGGATTGTAATTCGATATATTCTTCAAGAAAAATAGGATTTAACTCAAAAACCCCTGATTTGCATATTAAGCTCGTCAGGTAGGGCCCATGGCTGTACTCAAAAGTTGACCCGATAAGCAAAATCAAAGTGATTTCGGACTCGAACACCTAAAATTTGCTAAAACAACTGAGAAACCCCGACGTTTTTTGGCTGTTCCCCGTGTAATGCATTATACCCTCAAAATGTTTCTTTTTTAAAGTATTTGCTGGTTATCGGTGGTATAGTAGTTTTCCCACAAATGAGATAACAAACCTTTTTTTAGAATAATTTTCACCTATAAATGCTTCATTTCATTAAGGGTTAAATAGAAGAGTAAGAGGTTATTTTTTTTGTGTATAACGGTTTTATTGCAAGCGTTTTTTCATAGTTTTTCTAAAACTGTAGCGTTATTGTATATATATAATATAAGTATTTTTTCTTTTATATTTCTATAAACCCTAAAATTTTTGTGTTTTCAATTATTTTAGCTAGTTATCAGTGTATTAGCTTTTTCCTACAAATTGAAGTATAAATTCCTCTTTTTAGAATAATTTGCATCTATAAGTAGCTTACAATACATTTGCCATTAAATAGAAGAGTAAGAGGTTTTTTATTTTGATATACGGTATTTGCAAGCATTTTTCATAGTTTCTTGTAAACTGTAGCGTTATTGTATATATAACGTAGTTTTTTTATCCCTAAATTTCTAAAACCCATAAAATGTAGAGTTTTTAATGATTTAAACTATTAACGGTGATATTAGCTGTTTTCCTACAAAAATTTAAGTTAAAAACCTTTTTTAGAATAAATTGCACCTATAAGAGCTTACATTACATTTAACTATTAAATGAAAAGTAAGAGTTATTTATGTGATATAACTTTTTATTTCATGCTTTTTAAAATTTCTTGTAAACTGAGCGTTATTTTATTTACAGTTTTTATTATCAATTGCTATAAACCCATAAATGTAGTGTTTTCAATGAAATTTGCTATTTATCAGTGATATATAGCTGTTTTCCTACAAATTGAAAATATAAAATTCTCTTTTTAGAATAATTTGCACCTATGTAGTTACATTACATTAAGATTAAATAGAAGGTAAGGGTTTTTTTGTATATAAGGGTTTATATTGAAGCGTTTTTCATTTTTCTTCAAAACTGTAGCGTTATTGTATATATACAAGTTTTTTACTTATTATATTGTATAACCCAAAAAATGTAGTCTTTTAAATTTTTTAGTAGTTATCGTGAATTAAACTTTTTTCTTACAAATGAAGTAAAAATTCTCTTTTTGAAAAATTTTGCACCTAAAAGAGTTACATTACATTAAGCAATAAAAAGAGAGTAAGGGGCTATTTATTGTGATATAACGGTATATTGCAAGCTTTTTTTCATAGTTTCTTGAAAAAACTGTAGCTTTATTGTTATATAAAAGAAGTTTTACTTCATTTTGCTAAAAACCCCATAACAGTTGGTTTTTTCATGAATTAGCTTTTTATCGGTGATATTAGCTGTTTTCCTAAAAATTTGAATTTTTAAAATCCTCTTTTTAGAATAATTTGCACTAAAAGTAGATTGCTTTACATTAAGTTAATAAATAGAAGAGTAAGATGTTATTTTTTGTTTTTTTTTATAACGGTATTTGCAAGCTTTTTTTTCATATTTTCTTGTAAACTGTAGCGTTATTTGTAATAACGTATTTTTGGGTTTATCATATTGCTAAAAACCCCTTTTAAAATTGTGTTTTAAGATTTTTTTTTTAGCTTTTTACGGTGTATATAGCTGTTTCCAAAAATTTGAATATAAAATGCTTTTTTTGAAAATTTTGCCCATAAGTAGCTTACATTACATTAAGCTTTAAATAGAAGATAAGAGGTTATTATTGTGTATAACGTTATATTGCAAAATTTTTTTCATATTTTTCTTCTAAAACTGAACGTTTTGTATATATACAAGTAGTTTTACTTATTATATTGCTATAAACCCAAAAAATGTAGTCTTTTCAATTATTTTAGCTAGTTATCAGTGATATATAGCTGTTTTCCTACAAATTGAAGTATAAAATTCTCTTTTTAGAATAATTTGCACCTATAAGTAGCTTACATTACATTAAGCTATTAAATAGAAGAGTAAGAGGTTATTTATTGTGATATAACGGTATATTGCAAGCATTTTTCATAGTTTCTTGTAAACTGTAGCGTTATTGTATATATACAAGTAGTTTTACTTATCATATTGCTATAAACCCATACAATGTAGTGTTTTCAATGATATTAGCTATTTATCGGTGATATATAGCTGTTTTCCTACAAATTGAAGTATAAAATCCTCTTTTTAGAATAATTTGCACCTATAAGTAGCTTACATTACATTAAGCTAATAAATAGAAGAGTAATTGGTTATTTATTGTGATATAACGGTATATTGCAAGCGTATTTCATAGTTTCTTGTAAACTGTAGCGTTATTGTATATATACAAATAATTTTACTTATCATATTGCTATAAACCCATAAAATGTAGTGTTTTCAATGATTTCAGCTAGTTATCAGTGAAAAGTTTTTTTTTTCTACAAATTAAAATATATTTCTTTATATCTGTAGCTAACTAGCTTTTTATATTTGCTACAACTATATTTTACAAAATTAATAGCTAAAAATATGTATTTTTCATGAAATTTAGATATCAATTTTAATCTTAAAAACAATGTTTTTTTTCAAGTATTTTAATATATTTTTGAAAGCTAAAAAAAATTGAAATTTGACATTATTCAGCACTTTTACAAAACTATATTTTACAATGTTATGAGCTAAAAATATGTATTTTTCATGAAATTTAGGTATCAATTTTAATCTTAAAAACAACGTTTTTCCAAGTGTTTTAATGTATTTTTGAAAGCCTAAAAAATGTCCAAATATGATATTATTCAGCACTTTTACACAACTATATTTTACTTTATTATGAGCTTAAAATATGTATTTTTCATGAAATTTATGTATTAATTTTAATCTTAAAAACAACGTTTTTTCAAGTATTGTAATGTATTTTTGAAACCCTAAAAAATGTCGAAATATGACATTATTCAGCACTTTTACACAACTATATTTTACAATATTATGAGCTTAAAATATGTATTTTTAATGAAAAATATGTATCAATTTTAATCTTAGAAACAACGTTTTTTCAAGTGTTTTAATGTATTTTTGAAGGGCTAAAAAAGGTCGAAAATTGACATTATTCAGCCCTTTTTTGATAGAGAAATTCAAAATGTGGTATTATAGNTAAAACTTCTATAAAATGTAGTTTCTATAATGTGGGCATTTTTAGCTAGTTATCAGTGATATATAGCTGTTTCCTACAAATTGAAGTATGAAATCCTCTTTTTAGAATAATTTGCACCTATAAGTAGCTTACATTACATTAAGCTATTAAATAGAAGAGTAAGAGGTTATTTATTGTGATATAACGGTATATTGCAAGCGTTTTTCATAGTTTCTTCTAAACTGTAGCGTTATTGTATATATACAAGTAGTTTTACTTATTATAATGCTATAATCCCATAAAATGAAGTGTTTTCAATGATTTTAGCTAGTTATCAGTGATATATAGCTGTTTTCCTAAAAATTGAAGTATAAAATCCTCTTTTTAGAATAATTTGCACCTATAAGTAGCTTACATTACATTAAGCTATTAAATAGAAGAGTAAGAGGTTATTTATT
This sequence comes from Chionoecetes opilio, assembly GCA_016584305.1. NCBI lineage: Eukaryota > Metazoa > Arthropoda > Malacostraca > Decapoda > Majidae > Chionoecetes > Chionoecetes opilio. Next base: position 12,084 of record JACEEZ010005630.1, on the reverse strand, counting down.
GTTATATAACGGTATATTGCAAGCGTTTTTCATAGTTTCTTGTAAACTGTAGCGTTATTGTATATATACAAATAGTTTCACTTATCATATTGCTATAAACCCATAAAATGTAGTGTTTTCAATGATTTCAGCTAGTTATCAGTGAAACGTTGTTTTTTTCTACAAATTGAAGTATATTTCTTTATATCTGTAGCTAACTAGCTTTTTATATTTGGTACAACTATATTTCACAAAATTAATAGCTAGAAATATGTATTTTTCATGAAATTTAGATATCAATTTTAATCTTAAAAACAATGTTTTTTCAAGTATTTTAATGTATTTTTGAAAGGCTAAAAAAATTTGAATTTGACATTATTCAGCACTTTTACACAACCATATTTTACAATGTTATGAGCTAAAAATATGTATTTTTCATGAAATTTAGGTATCAATTTTAATCTTAAAAACAACGTTTTTCCAAGTATTTTAATGTATTTTTGAGGGCCTAAAAAGTGTCGAAAATTGACATTATTCAGCCCTTTTTTTGATAGAGAAATTCAAAATGTGGAATTATAGTTGTTTTCGTTAGAAATTGCTATTTTAAACTACTGTCAGCTTATAATAGGAGTTTGAGACTCTATATTGTGATACAATTGTATATTATACGTGTTTTTCATAGTTTCTTCTTAATTTAAGTGTTATATAATTAATAGAAGGAATTTACCTTATGATAATGCTTTATACCCTCAAAATGTGTTCTTTTCAATGATTTTAGCTAGTTATCGGTGATATATAGCTGTTTTCCTACAAATTGAAGTATACAATCCTTATTTTAGAATAATTTGCACCTATAAGTAGCTTACATTACATTAAGCTAATAAATAGAGGAGTAAGAGGTTATTTATTGTGATATAACGGTATATTGCAAGCGTTTTTCATAGTTTCTTGTAAACTGTAGCGTTATTGTATATATACAAGTAGTTTTACTTATCATATTGCTATAAACCCATAAAATGTAGTGTTTGCAATGATTTTAGCTATTTATCGGTGATATACAGCTGTTTTCCTACAAATTGAAGTATAAAATCCTCTTTTTAGAATAATTTGCACCTATAAGTAGCTTACATTACATTAAGCTATTAAATAGAAGATTAGTTAAGTTAAGTTTATTTACATCTCTTACAGAAAACAACAACTTATTGTAGCCTTACATAATACCTTAAGTTAAACTACATACTTATACTAATCTTACATCTATACATTTATAAGAGATGAGCGGGCAGGAGCCGCCTCTGGAGTCACGAGCGACTTCCTGTGAGCGAGGCTCGTCACCACGCTCCATGTTCCGCTGTGTAGTACGTGGTGCGCTCAGCGGGGCGGAGGGGCGCTGCACACCACTACCAACAGCCGAGGCAGGTCCTCTAGTGCCCGCCGGAGCACCAGGGCTGCCCTATCCTCGTCGTCCTCTGGGCCGCCGATCTGCTGCCTCAGCTGAGCCGTGGCTGGGCAGGACAGCAGGTAGTGCCTTAGTGGGTGTCGGGCGAGGTGGGCACAGTGGTCACACTGCATTGGTCACACTATGCACAGTGGTCACACTATCAATTTTAATCATAAAAACAATGTTTTTTTTCAAGTAATTTAATATATTTTTGAAAGGCTAAAAAAAATTGAAATTTGACATTATTCAGCACTTTTACACAACTATATTTTACAATGTTATGAGCTAAAAATATGTATTTTTCATGAAATTTAGGTATCAATTTTAATCTTAAAAACAACGTTTTTCCAAGTGTTTTAATGTATTTTTGAAAGCCTAAAAAATGTCCATATATGATATTATTCAGCACTTTTACACAACTATATATTACTTTATTATGAGCTTAAAATATGTATTTTTCATGAAATATATGTATTAATTTTAATCTTAAAAACAACCTTTTTTCAAGTATTTTAATGTATTTTTGAAAGCCTAAAAAATGTCGAAATTTGACATTATTCAGCACTTTTACATAACTATATTTTACAATATTATGAGCTTAAAATATGTATTTTTAATGAAAATTATGTATCAATTTTAATCTTTGAAACAACGTTTTGTCAAGTGTTTTAATGTATTTTTGAAGGGATAAAAAAGGTCGAAAATTAACATTATTCAGCCCTTTTTTTGATAGAGAAATTCAAAATGTGGTATTATAGTTGTTTTCGTAGAAATTGCTATTTTAAACTACTGTAAGCTTATAATAGGAGTTTGAGACTATATTGTGATACAATTGTATATTACACGTGTTTTTAATAGTTTCTTGTTAATTGTAGTGTTATATCATTAATAGAAGGAATTTACCTTATGATAATGCTTTATACCCTCAAAATGTGTTCTTTTCAATGATTTTAGCTAGTTATCGGTGATATATAGCTGTTTTCCTACAAATTGAAGTATACAATCCTTTTTTTATGAATAATTTGCCCCTATAAGTAGCTTAAATTACATTAAGCTATTAAATAGAAGAGTAAGAGGTTATTTATTGTGATATAACGGTATATTGCTAGCGTTTTTCATAGTTTCTTCTAAACTGTAGCGTTATTGTATATATACAAGTAGTTTTACTTATTATATTGCTATAAACCAATAAAATGTAGTGTTTTTAATGATTCTAGCTAGTTATCAGTGATATATAGCTGTTTTCCTACAAATTGAAATATATAATCCTCTTTTTAGAATAATTTGCACCTATAAGTAGCTTACATTATATTAGCTATTAAATAGAAGAGTAAGAGGTTATTTACTGTGATATAACGGTATATTGCAAGCTTTTTTCATAGTTTCTTGTAAACTGTAGCGTTATTGTATATATACAAGTAGTTTTACTTATCATATTGCCATAAACCCATAAAATGTAGTGTTTTCAATGATATTAGCTATTTATCGGTGATATATAGCTGTTTTCCTACAAATTGAAGTATACAATCCTTTTTTTAGAATAATTTGCACCTATAAGTAGCTTGCATTACATTAAGCTAATAAATAGAAGAGTAAGAGGTTATTTATTGTGATATAACGGTATATTGCAAGCGTTTTTCATAGTTTCTTGTAAACTGTAGCGTTATTGTATATATACAAGTAGTTTTACTTATCATATTGCTATAAACCCTTAAAATGTAGTGTTTTCAATGATAGTAGCTATTTATCGGTGATATATAGCTGTTTTCCTACAAATTGAAGTATAAAATGCTCTTTTTAGAATAATTTGCACCTATAAGTAGCTTACATTACATTAAGCTATTAAATAGAAGAGTAAGAGCTTATTTATTGTGAAATAACGGTATATTGCAAGCGTTTTTCATAGTTTCTTCTAAACTGTAGCGTTATTGTGTATATACAAGTAGTTTTACTTATTATATTGCTATAAACCCATAAAATGTAGTGTTTTCAATTATTTTAGCTAGTTATCAGTGATATATAGCTGTTTTCCTACAAATTGAAGTATAAATTCCTCTTTTTAGAATAATTTGCACCTATAAGTAGCTTACATTACATTAAGCCATTAAATAGAAGAGTAAGAGGTTATTTATTGTGATATAACGGTATATTGCAAGAATTTTTCATAGTTTCTTGTAAACTGTAGCGTTATTGTATATATACACGTAGTTTTACATATCATGTTGCTATAAACCCGTAAAATGTAGTGTTTTCAATGATATTAGCTATTTATCGGTGATATATAGCTGTTTTCCTACAAATTGAAGTATAAAATCCTCTTTTTAGAATAATTTGCACCTATAAGCAGCTTACATTACATTAAGCTATTAAATAGAAGAGTAAGAGGTTATTTATTGTGATATAACGGTATATTGCAAGCGTTTTCCATAGTTTCTTATAAACTGTAGCGTTATTGTATATATGCAAGTAGTTTTACTTATCATATTGCTATAAACCCATAAAATGTAGTGTTTTCAATGATTTTAGCTAGTTATCAGTGAAGATTGGTTATTTTCTACAAATTGAAGTATATTTCTTTATATCTGTAGCTAAATAGCTTTTTATATTTGCTACAACTATATTTTACAAAATTAATAGCTAAAAATATGAATTTTTCATGAAATTTAGATATCAATTTTAATCTTAAAAACAATGTTTTTTCAAGAATTTTAATGTATTTTTGAAATGCTAAATAATGTCTAAATTTTACATTATTCAGCACTTTTACACAACTATATTTTACAATGTTATGAGCTAAAAATATGAATTTTTCATGAAATTTAGGTATCAATTTTAATCTTAAAAACAACGTTTTTTCAAGTGTTTTAATGTATTTTTGAAAGCCTAAAAAATGTCGAAATTTGACATTATTCAGCACTTTTAAACAACTATATTTTACAATACTATGAGCTTAAAATATGTATTTTTCATGAAATTTATGTATCAATTTTATTCTTAAAAACAGCGTTTTTTCAAGTGTTTTAATGTATTTTTGAAGGGCTAAAAAATGTCGAAAATTGACAATATTCAGCCCTTTTTTTGATAGAGAAATTCAAAATGTGGAATTATAGTTGTTTTCGTTAGAAATTGCTATTTTAAACTACTGTAAGCTTATAATAGGAGTTTGAGACTCTATATTGTGATACAATTGTATATTACACGTGTTTTTAATAGTTTCTTGTTAATTGTAGTGTTATATCATTAATAGAAGGAATATACCTTATGATAATGCTTTATACCCTCAAAATGTGGTCTTTTCAATGATTTTAGCTAGTATTCGGTGATATATAGCAGTTTTCCTACAAATTGATGTATACAATCCTTTTTTTAGAATAATTTGCACCTATAAGTAGTTTACATTACATTAAGCTAATAAATAGAAGAGTAATAGGTTATTTATTATGATATAACGGTATATTGCAAGCGTTTTTCATAGTATCTTGTAAACTGTAGCGTTATTGTAAATATACAAGTAGTTTTACTTATCATATTGCTATAAACCCATAAAATGTAGTGTTTTCAATGATTTTAGCTAGTTTTCAGTGAAGAGTTTTTTTTTTCTACAAATTGAAGTATATTTCTCTATATCTGTAGCAAGATAGCTTTTTATATTTGCTACAACTATATTTTACAAAATTAATAGCTAAAAATATGTATTTTTCATGAAATTTAGATATCAATTTTAATCCTAAAAACAATATTTTTTCAAGTATTTTAATGTATTTTTGAAAGGCTAAATAATGTCGAAATTTGACATTATTCAGCACTTTTACACAACTATATTTTACAATGTTATGAGCTAAAAATATGTATTTTTCATAAAATTTAGGTATCAATTTTAATCTCAAAAACAACGTTTTTTCAAGTGTTTTAATGTATTTTTGAAAGCCTAAAAAATGTCGAAATTTGACATTATTCAGCACTTTTAAACAACTATATTTTACAATACTATGAGCTTAAAATATGTATTTTTCATGAAATTTATGTATCAATTTTATTCTTAAAAACAGCGTTTTTTCAAGTGTTTTAATGTATTTTTGAAGGGCTAAAAATTGTCGAAAATTGACAATATTCAGCCCTTTTTTTGATAGAGAAATTCAAAATGTGGAATTATAGTTGTTTTCGTTAGAAATTGCTATTTTAAACTACTGTAAGCTTATAATAGGAGTTTGAGACTCTATATTGTGATACAATTGTATATTATACGTGTTTTTCATAGTTTCTTCTTAATTATAGTGTTATATCATTAATAGAAGGAATTTACCTTATGATAATGCTTTATACCCTCAAAATGTGTTCTTTTCAATGATATTAGCTATTTATCGGTGATATATAGCTGTTTGCCTACAAATTGAAGTAAACAATCATTTTTTTAGAATAATTTGGACCTATAAGTAGCTTACATTACATTAAGCTAATAAATAGAAGAGTAAGAGGGTATTTATTGTGATATAACGGTATATTGCAAGCGTTTTTCATAGTTTCTTCTAAACTGTAGCATTATTGTATATATACAAGTAGTTTTACTTATCATATTGCTATAAACCCATAAAATGTAGTGTTTTCAATGATATTAGCTATTTATCGGTGATATATAGCTGTTTTCCTACAAAATTGATGTATAAAATCCTCTTTTTAGAATAGATTGCACCTATAAGTAGCTTACATTACATTAAGCTATGAAATAGAAGAGTAAGAGGTTATTTATTGTGATATAACTGTATATTGCAAGCGTTTTTCATAGTTTCTTGTACACTGTAGCGTTATTGTATATATACAAGTAGTTTTACTTATCATATTGCTATAAACCCATAAAATGTAGTGTTTTCAATGATATTAGCTATTTATCGGTGATATATAGCTGTTTTCCTACAAATTAAAGTATACAATCCTTTTTTTAGAATAATTTGCACCTATAAGTAGCTTACATTACATTAAGCTAATAAATAGAAGAGTAAGAGGTTATTTATTGTGATATAACGGTATATTGCAAGCGTTTTTCATAGTTTCCTGTAAACTGTAGCGTTATTGTATATATACAATTTGTTTTACTTATCATATTACTATAAACCCATAAAATGTAGTGTTTTCAATGATATTAGCTATTTATCGGTAATATATAGCTGTTTTCCTACAAATTGAAGTATAAAATCCTCTTTTTAGAATAATTTGCACCTATAAGTAGCTTACATTACATTAAGCTATTAAATAAAAGAGTAAGAGGTTATTTATTGTGATATAACGGTATATTGCAAGCGTTTTTCATAGTTTCTTCTAAACTGTAGCGTACTTGTATATATACAAGTATTTTTACTTATTATATTGCTATAAACCCATAAAATGTAGTGTTTTCAATGATTTTAGCTAGTTAAAAGTGATATATAGCTGTTTTCCTACAAATTGAAGTATAAAATCCTTTTTTTAGAATAATTTGCACCTATAAGTAGCTTACATTACATTAAGTTATTAAATAGAAGAGTAAGAGGTTATTTATTGTGATATAAAGGTATATTGCAAGCGTTTTTCATAGTTTCTTGTAAACTGTAGCGTTATTGTATATATACAAGTAGTTTTACTTATTATATTGCTATAAACCCATAAAATGTAGTGTTTTCAATGATTTTAGCTAGTTATCAGTGATATATAGCTGTTTTCCTACAAATTGAAGTATAAAATCCTCTTTTTAGAATAATTTGCACCTATAAGTAGCTTACATTACATTAAGCTATTAAATAGAAGAGTAAGAGGTTATTTATTGTGATATAACGGTATATTGCAAGCGTTTTTCATAGTTTCTTGTAAACTGTAGCGTTATTGTATATATACAAGTAGTTTTACTTATTATATTGCTATAAACCCATAAAATGTAGTGTTTTTCAATGATTTTACCTAGTTATCAGTGATATATAGCTGTTTTCCTACAAATTGAAGTATGAAATCCTCTTTTTAGAATAATTTGCACCTATAAGTAGCTTACATTACATTAAGCTATTAAATAGAAGAGTAAGAGGTTATTTATTGTGATATAACGGTATATTGCAAGCGTTTTTCATAGTTTCTTCTAAACTGTAGCGTTATTGTATATATACAAGTAGTTTTACTTATTATAATGCTATAATCCCATAAAATGAAGTGTTTTCAATGATTTTAGCTAGTTATCAGTGATATATAGCTGTTTTCCTAAAAATTGAAGTATAAAATCCTCTTTTTAGAATAATTTGCACCTATAAGTAGCTTACATTACATTAAGCTATTAAATAGAAGAGTAAGAGGTTATTTATTGTTATATAACGGTATATTGCAAGCGTTTTTCATAGTTTCTTGTAAACTGTAGCGTTATTGTATATATACAAATAGTTTCACTTATCATATTGCTATAAACCCATAAAATGTAGTGTTTTCAATGATTTCAGCTAGTTATCAGTGAAACGTTGTTTTTTTCTACAAATTGAAGTATATTTCTTTATATCTGTAGCTAACTAGCTTTTATATTTGGTACAACTATATTTCACAAAATTAATAGCTAGAAATATGTATTTTTCATGAAATTTAGATATCAATTTTAATCTTAAAACAATGTTTTTTCAAGTATTTTAATGTATTTTGAAAGGCTAAAAAAATTGAATTTGACATTATTCAGCACTTTTACACAACCATATTTTACAATGTTATGAGCTAAAAATATGTATTTTTCATGAAATTTAGGTATCAATTTTAATCTTAAAAACAACGTTTTTCCAAGTATTTTAATGTATTTTTGAGGGCCTAAAAAGTGTCGAAAATTGACATTATTCAGCCCTTTTTTTGATAGAGAAATTCAAAATGTGGAATTATAGTTGTTTTCGTTAGAAATTGCTATTTTAAACTACTGTCAGCTTATAATAGGAGTTTGAGACTCTATATTGTGATACAATTGTATATTATACGTGTTTTTCATAGTTTCTTCTTAATTTAAGTGTTATATAATTAATAGAAGGAATTTACCTTATGATAATGCTTTATACCCTCAAAATGTGTTCTTTTCAATGATTTTAGCTAGTTATCGGTGATATATAGCTGTTTTCCTACAAATTGAAGTATACAATCCTTATTTTAGAATAATTTGCACCTATAAGTAGCTTACATTACATTAAGCTAATAAATAGAGGAGTAAGAGGTTATTTATTGTGATATAACGGTATATTGCAAGCGTTTTTCATAGTTTCTTGTAAACTGTAGCGTTATTGTATATATACAAGTAGTTTTACTTATCATATTGCTATAAACCCATAAAATGTAGTGTTTGCAATGATTTTAGCTATTTATCGGTGATATACAGCAGTTTTCCTACAAATTGAAGTATAAAATCCTCTTTTTAGAATAATTTGCACCTATAAGTAGCTTACATTACATTAAGCTATTAAATAGAAGATTAGTTAAGTTAAGTTTATTTACATCTCTTACAGAAAACAACAACTTATTGTAGCCTTACATAATACCTTAAGTTAAACTACATACTTATACTAATCTTACATCTATACATTTATAAGAGATGAGCGGGCAGGAGCCCGCCTCTGGAGTCACGAGCGACTTCCTGTGAGCGAGGCTCGTCACCACGCTCCATGTTCCGCTGTGTAGTACGTGGTGCGCTCAGCGGGGCGGAGGGGCGCTGCACACCACTACCAACAGCCGAGGCAGGTCCTCTAGTGCCCGCCGGAGCACCAGGGCTGCCCTATCCTCGTCGTCCTCTGGGCCGCCGATCTGCTGCCTCAGCTGAGCCGTGGCTGGGCAGGACAGCAGGTAGTGCCTTAGTGGGTGTCGGGCGAGGTGGGCACAGTGGTCACACTGCATTGGTCACACTATGCACAGTGGTCACACTATCAATTTTAATCATAAAAACAATGTTTTTTTTCAAGTAATTTAATATATTTTTGAAAGGCTAAAAAAATTTGAAATTTGACATTATTCAGCACTTTTACACAACTATATTTTACAATGTTATGAGCTAAAAATATGTATTTTTCATGAAATTTAGGTATCAATTTTAATCTTAAAAACAACGTTTTTCCAAGTGTTTTAATGTATTTTTGAAAGCCTAAAAAATGTCCATATATGATATTATTCAGCACTTTTACACAACTATATATTACTTTATTATGAGCTTAAAATATGTATTTTTCATGAAATATATGTATTAATTTTAATCTTAAAAACAACCTTTTTTCAAGTATTTTAATGTATTTTTGAAAGCCTAAAAAATGTCGAAATTTGACATTATTCAGCACTTTTACATAACTATATTTTACAATATTATGAGCTTAAAATATGTATTTTTAATGAAAATTATGTATCAATTTTAATCTTTGAAACAACGTTTTGTCAAGTGTTTTAATGTATTTTTGAAGGGATAAAAAAGGTCGAAAATTAACATTATTCAGCCCTTTTTTTGATAGAGAAATTCAAAATGTGGTATTATAGTTGTTTTCGTAGAAATTGCTATTTTAAACTACTGTAAGCTTATAATAGGAGTTTGAGACTATATTGTGATACAATTGTATATTACACGTGTTTTTAATAGTTTCTTGTTAATTGTAGTGTTATATCATTAATAGAAGGAATTTACCTTATGATAATGCTTTATACCCTCAAAATGTGTTCTTTTCAATGATTTAGCTAGTTATCGGTGATATATAGCTGTTTTCCTACAAATTGAAGTATACAATCCTTTTTTTAGAATAATTTGCACCTATAAGTAGCTTGCATTACATTAAGCTAATAAATAGAAGAGTAAGAGGTTATTTATTGTGATATAACGGTATATTGCAAGCGTTTTTCATAGTTTCTTGTAAACTGTAGCGTTATTGTATATATACAAGTAGTTTTACTTATCATATTGCTATAAACCCTTAAAATGTAGTGTTTTCAATGATATTAGCTATTTATCGGTGATATATAGCTGTTTTCCTACAAATTGAAGTATAAAATGCTCTTTTTAGAATAATTTGCACCTATAAGTAGCTTACATTACATTAAGCTATTAAATAGAAGAGTAAGAGCTTATTTATTGTGAAATAACGGTATATTGCAAGCGTTTTTCATAGTTTCTTCTAAACTGTAGCGTTATTGTGTATATACAAGTAGTTTTACTTATTATATTGCTATAAACCCATAAAATGTAGTGTTTTCAATTATTTTAGCTAGTTATCAGTGATATATAGCTGTTTTCCTACAAATTGAAGTATAAATTCCTCTTTTTAGAATAATTTGCACCTATAAGTAGCTTACATTACATTAAGCCATTAAATAGAAGAGTAAGAGGTTATTTATTGTGATATAACGGTATATTGCAAGAATTTTTCATAGTTTCTTGTAAACTGTAGCGTTATTGTATATATACACGTAGTTTTACTTATCATGTTGCTATAAACCCATAAAATGTAGTGTTTTCAATGATATTAGCTATTTATCGGTGATATATAGCTGTTTTCCTACAAATTGAAGTATAAAATCCTCTTTTTAGAATAATTTGCACCTATAAGCAGCTTACATTACATTAAGCTATTAAATAGAGGAGTAAGAGGTTATTTATTGTGATATAACGGTATATTGCAAGCGTTTTTCATAGTTTCTTGTAAACTGTAGCGTTATTGTATATATAGAAGTAGTTTTACTTATTATATTGCTATAAATCCATAAAATGTAGTGTTTTCAATGATTTTAGCTAGTTATCAGTGAAATATAGCTGTTTTCCTACAAATTGAAGTATAAAATCCTCTTTTTAGAATAATTTGCACCTATAAGTAGCATACATTACATTAAGCTATTAAATAGAAGAGTAAGAGGTTATTTATTGTTATATAACGGTATATTGCAAGCGTTTTTCATAGTTTCTTGTAAACTGTAGCGTTATTGTATATATACAAATAGTTTTACTTATCATATTGCTATAAACCCATAAAATGTAGTGTTTTCAATGATTTTAGCTAGTTATCAGTGAAGAGTGGTTTTTTTCTACAAATTGAAGTATATTTCTTTATATCTGTAGCTAAATAGCTTTTTATATTTGCTACAACTATATTTTACAAAATTAATAGCTAAAAATAGGTATTTTTCATGAAATTTAGTTATCAATTTTAATCTTAAAAACAATGTTTTTTCAAGTATTTTAATATATTTTTGAAAGGCTAAAAAAAATTGAAATTTGACATTATTCACCACTTTTACACAACTATATATTACAATGTTATGAGCTAAAAATATGTATTTTTCATGATATTTAGGTATCAATTTTAATCTTAAAAACAACGTTTTTCCAAGTATTTTAATGTATTTTTGAAAGCCTAAAAAATGTCGAAATTTGACATTATTCAGCACTTTTACACAACTATATTTTACAATATTATGAGCTTAAAATATGTATTTTTAATGAAAATTATGTATCAATTTTAATCTTCGAAACAACGTTTTTTCAAGTGTTTTAATGTATTTTTGAAGGGCTAAAAAAGGTCGAAAATTGACATTATTCAGCCCTTTTTTTGATAGAGAAATTCAAAATGTGGTATTATAGTTGTTTTCGTTAGAAATTGCTATTTCAAACTACTGTAAGCTTATAATAGGAGTTTGAGACTCTATATTGTATACATGTA
>JACEEZ010005629.1:31521-76521 GCA_016584305.1 Chionoecetes opilio | reverse complement strand
GTTTTAGGGTGTGTGGGGGGTGTTTTAGGGTTTGTAAGGGTGTTCTAGGGTGTTTGGGGTGTAAGGGTGTGTGAATCTGTGTGTGGGGGTATGTAAGGGTGAATCAGGGTGTCAGGGTTGTGTCGGAATATGTTAGGGTGTGTGTATGTGTCAGGATGTGTGTGGGGTTGTGATAGCGTGTGTGGGGTTGTGGTGGGTGTGTAAGGATGTAAGGGTTGTATGGGGATGTTTAAGGGTTTGTGTGTGTGTTGGTTGTTTTTTAGGATGTGTAAGGTTGTGTAGGGGTGTGTTAGGGTATCCGTTGATTCGGGGCGCCAGTTGAAACAGGCCACCTATAGTAGCATGCATACACAGCAGACAGTATACTTTGTGGTTAAGGTTAGGTTAGGTTAGGTATACTTTGTGGTTAAGCTTAGGTTAGGTATACTTTGTGGTTAAGGTTAGGTTAGGTTAGTATACTTTGTGGTTAAGGTTAGGTTAGGTTTCATTAAAACCTATAAGGTTATGCATAAATGCATGCTTGGTATGCATTTAATATAGGCGGCCTGATTCAACTGGCGGCCCGAATAAAACTGTATCCGTGTGTTAGGATATAGGGTGTGTGTGGGGCTGTATTTTAGGGTGTGTGTATGTGTCAGGATGTGTGTTGGGGTTGTGATAGTGTGTATGGGTTTGTGGGTGGGTGTTAGAATGGGTAACAGGAAGGTTCGACGGAATACGTTTTCAACGACACCGTTGAAACTTCCAAGTCATTTATTTACGGTGATACACAGGCGACAGGTGTGTTGCGAGGCCGTACAGGTTGTGGTGTATGTGGTAAAGCGAGAGAGGTTAAGAGTGAGGTGTTAGCCCCCGAGTGTGTGTGTCTGACCTAAAGAGCGAACGCGCAGTTCTCGTCCACTATAACGGCGTCAGCCCCGTACCGCCGCGGCCACGGGTACGGCGCGGGCCACAGTGGTCCATAGAAGCTAATCTCTGGGAAGCGGGACTCGAACCTAGGATCAGCGCATAAAGGGTATACCCTCGGTACGTCTCTGTAATATTCAGCGGGAGACACTTAGCGAAAAACACGACAAAATATTCCATTTACTGGCATTAAATTATGATGTCATATATTTCAGGGGGAATATTACGCTAAAAGGCTAATATGGCGGCAATGTATTATCGTCCAAACCCCATATTTATCAATAGCAATACTCCTATTGTCACTAATAATTGTCACATAAATAAGGTATTTAAGGGTAAATCTCTCCTTATTTCCCATTAAATAAGTCTATATGAAGTGAGCTAACTCTAATTTTCTCTACGTGTTAAACCACTCTCTATCTAAAAATTACATTGGAAGTGAGCTAGCTTTAATTTTCTCTACGTGTTACAGTTTCTCTAAGGGAAAAAACTCAGCTTATTGTCCAAGCTCGCTTCGCTCGCTTGGACACCTATTTCGGCCGAAATCGGGTGTCATATAGGCTTGTAAAATGTTTCCACGAATCTTCTTCTGCTTCTTCTTGTAACTACTTTTGTAGGCAACGGGTATACAGGCGTAAGGAAGAAATTTGGCACAAAAGGTTATATTCGTCTCTTAACTCATTGAACAAGCGAGCGAAGCGAGTTTTAGCATTTATGCTAAAATTCGTAATATATTGTGCCTGGCGACATTAGTGCAGTGGCGAAAGTAGTGCATTAGTGTAGTGGGAAATAAAATGTTTTCGACTCTTAGGCCTCACAATAACAGTGTCTGAGCCGAGGAGACAGGCTGCTTGTGTTAGGCCTCATATAACCACTATAAATCGTGTTTCTAATGCCGTTATAGGTGTATTTAGGGTTAGCGTAGTGTTATATACGTGGTAGGGTGTGTGGGGAGGTGTTAAATATGCCATTTCAGCCGTGGGTACAGAGAGGAGTTGTCCAAGCGAGCGAAGGGAGCTTGGAGCTTGATTCGCATTTAACAATTATGAAATACCACCACCACCACCACCACCACCACCACCACCACCACCCATACCACCACACCACCACCACCACCACCACCACCACCACCACCACCACCACGACCATCACTACCACCACCACCATCACCATCACCACCATCACCACCACACCACCACCACCACCCCCACCATCACCACCACCACACCACCCACCAACCACCTATACCACCACCATCACCACCCTCACCATCACCATCACCACCACCACCACCACCACACCACCCACCACCACCACCACCACCACCACCACCATCACCACCACCACCACACCCCCATCACCGTCATCACCACCACCACCACCACCACCACCACCACACCACCACCACCACCACCACCCCCCACCACCACCATCATCACCACCACCACACCACCACCATCACCACCACTACACCACCATCACCACACCACCAGCACCACCACCACCACCACTACCACCACCACCACCACACCACACCATCACTATCACCACCACCGCCATCACCACACCATTTTTTTAGAACTTTTTTTAGAAAATTTTTTTAATAACAATTTAGCACTTTCTTTTCTTTGTAAAAAGTAAAAAAAATCAAAGAAGGGGATGGTGAAGGTTAGGTTGGGTTAGGTCAGGTGTAATAGAAGTATTTTTTGGTAAGGGTATTTAAAAAGTTGACTTTAGCCTGTGCGAGCTTGGACACGTTCCACATCTTTAGTGTGGACGTTTTATTTCCTAGTTATTATAATAATGACAATGATTATAGTAGTGGTTATTATTTCTATTGTTAACATTATCAACAATCAACTTACGGGAGCCGCGCAATGCACCACACTGACGTAGCAAATCATCCTCGCAGTCATGAATCTACAGTTATGGAATTATTTGAGGCTTTGTATATACAGATTTTCAACCTAGTATACTTTGTTTCTAAGATCAACAGTTTACAAACAAATGTAATTAATAAATTTATCATAAATCACGTATATGTTACAGTACTATCAATGCACACTTGTCTTTTTGATCATGCAAGCCAATCAACAGACAGACAGGCGCTAATCAACAAAGGTAAGCAGCAAAGCCGAGACGCCTGGTATCTTTTTTTCAGCACCGTTATGCGGCAACCCGAACAACATCAATACAGTCGTCTTAGATTGTTCTTCTCTTTTTTATCTTCTATCCTATTATAATATTTTCCTGAAAAAAAAAATAGTTATACGTTAAATCCTTTACACACCCCACAAGTAGTGTCCCTCTCTTGTCAGACAGCATTTAACATTGCGCCACAGTCCTCCGCCAACACCACGTCTGCCAACACGGCCACTGGTCTGCCAGCACATACCCTCTCCCGCTCTCGCCCACACATTCCAATAAACACAAGACTCCTATGCTATCAGAGTATTGCTGAGTGCGAAGATTACTCACATTTAGGCAGGCAGCAGAAACAGTTACAATCGCAAGCATCATCCAACTGAAAGAAGGAACCACCACAGGTGGTAGAGGAGCAAAAGCCGCCCTTATCCTTGCAGGGACTTGAGGCTTTGCATTCTGTTGGTACAATGCAAACATAGAGGTAATAATACATATTGAACAATGGTGTTGAGTAATAGTGAAGTTACACCAGGACACTGTGCTTATTTTTTTTTATCACAAAGGACTGGCCAAGTGCACACAAAAAAAGAGGTAACACAAAGCCCGCTTAGTTGCCAGTCCCTATAAAGGATACAGTAAGAGAATATTTAAAGGAGGGTGGGCCAGTTTATTTTGGGAGGCGTCTTGTCATTCCTCTCTTGAAAAGATTTAAGTCGTAGGAAAGTGGAAAAATAGCAACAGGAAGAGAGTTCCAGAGTTTACCAGTGCAAGGGATGAAGGAGTAAAGATACTGATTAACTCTTGCATTAGGAAGATGGACAGAATAGGGATGAGAATGAATAGAAAGTCTTGTGCAGCGAGGCCGCGGGAAGGAGGAAGCATGCAGTTAGCAAGTTCAGAAGAGCAGTGAGCATGAAAATAACGGCAGAAGATAGCAAGAGCAGTAACATTCGGCGGTGATTTAAATATTGAAGACAGTCAGTCAGAGGAGGGCAGTTGATGAGACGCAAAGCTTTTGACTCAACTGTGTTTAGGAGAGCTGTATGAGTGGATCCCCCCCAAAGCTGTGAGACATATTTCATATATGGGTGGATAAGGCCCCTGTAGAGAGCAAGCAAATGGGAGGGAGAAATAAAATGGACGCAGACGCCACAGGACACTTAACGTCTTTGAAGCTGTTTTAGCAAGAGATGAGATGTGAGATTTCAAGTTCAGATATGTAGTAAAGGACAGTACAAGAATGTTCAATGTACGTAGAAGAAGATAGTTGAATGTCATTGAAAAAAAAGGGGATAGTTATCTGGTAGGTTTCGTCGAGTAGATACGTGAAGAAATCGAGTTTTTGAGTCATTGAACAAAACAAGGTTTGCTTTGCCCCAATCAGCTTGGGTATCTGAGACCAAATTACAGCTAGGCAACAGGATATTGTATTGGGGTACGGGGTTGAACAGTTAGATTTAGAGACAAATATATATAAAGACAGACAGACATATGAGGGTATATAGATATAAACAGAATTATGGCTACCAGGGTTCATAGGAATAAATGCCTCGATGAATATGCAAACAAACATTTATTGGTTAAGCCAATGCATGAAACATTTGGTATCAGATATTGGACATGTATTTTTATCTTCTTCTTTTTTACGTTGTAGCCTATAGCGCCTGTAGGCTTATGGAGAGTCGTATCTCGTTGGTCGATCTCGCCCGTTGGTGGCGCAGGCTGGATTTTTATAGTGACAACTGTGGTTATAGGTATAGATCCCGTTTTCTGTCATGTTTGGATCCTCGGTTTAGGCTCATGCATGCCCTAGAGTACTCCGTCACACTTGCAATCGGAAGACAGGTGCATGAGGGTTTCTTCGGCCACTCGACGATGGATTTGACAGTTGTTCCTTGGTGAAACTTGAACTCGGGACCTTCTGCTCCCCTACCAGGCTTTTGAAAGAGTTGGGCCCGGGAGGATTGGAAATCGGGACATTGAGTTCAACACTCCAAGACGCTAACCACTCGGCCAACGCCTCCCTCAAGCCATCGTATATTTGGCTCGTATGAGCCAAGTATCCGTATCATTTTTGCAATTGGTGTTTCTATTTCATGTCAATAAAAATATGATCATGATGAAACTGAACTAGACTGCCTTCACTCGAAAAAATTATTGCTGTAATGTTGACAATTTGTGCTATAATATTAAATAAAATTTGAAGCACTAATGCTGGCCATCTGTTTCACTTAACCATAAGAAAATAGTTTTTGTGGTTACCACCCATAAGCACATGATATAATATACAATACTATCATCCTACAACTGGTAAGTCCTTCCCTTCAATCCCATCGACCTTGCGTTGAATCTTTTAAACTTGAAATAGCGTCTGTTTCATTATCACAATCATTCAACAATATAAATATTTCCTTCACCATCTTGCCTCGCAGCCTACCCCTTTCTCATAGGCAAGTCCTGCTCAGCCTACTCCTGCCTTACAACCTGGTCTTGCCTCATAGCCTATTCCTGCCTCAGCCTACTCCCGCCTTACAGCCTGCTCTTGCCTCATTGCCTATTCCTGCCTCAGCCTACTCCTACCTTACAGCCTGCTCCTGCCTCATAGCCTATTCCTGCCTCATAGCCTATTCCTGCCTCAGCCTACTCCTGCCTTACAGCCTGCTCTTGCCTCATAGCCTATTCCTGCCTCAGCCTATTCCTACCTTACAGCCTGCTCCTGCCTCATAGCCTATTCCTGTCTCAGCCTACTCCTACCTACATCCTGCTCCTGCCTCATAGCCTATTCCTGCCTCAGCCTACTCCTGCCTTACAGCCTGCTCCTGCCTCATAGCCTATTCCTGCCTCAGCCTACTCCTACCTTACAGCCTGCTCCTGCCTCATAGCCTATTCCTGCCTCATAGCCTATTCCTGTCTCAGTCTACTCCTACCTTACAGCCTGCTCTTGCCTTATAGCCTATTCCTGCCTCAGCCTACTCCTGCCTTACAGCCTGCTCCTGCCTCATAGCCTATTCCTGCCTCAGCCTACTCCTACCTTACAGCCTGCTCCTGCCTCATAGCCTATTCCTGCCTCAGCCTTCTCCTGCCTTACAGCCTGCTCCTGCCTCATAGCCTATTCCTGTCCTAGCCTACTCCTGCCTTACAGCCTGCTCCTTTCCTCATAGCCTATTCTTGTCTTAGCCTACTCCTGCCTTACAGTCTGCTCCTGCCTCATAGCCTATTCCTGCCTCAGCCTACTCCTATCTTACAGCCTGCTCCTGCCTCATAGCCTATTCCTGCCTCAGCCTACTCCTGCCTTACAGCCTGCTCCAGCCTCATAGCCTATTCCTGCCTCAGCCTACTCCTGCCTTACAGCCTGCTCCTGCCTCATAGCCTATTCCTGCCTCAGCCTACTCCTATCTTCCAGCCTGCTCCTGCCTCATAGCCTATTCCTGCCTCAGCCTACTCCTGCCATACAGCATCCTGTTCCTGCCTCATAGCCTATTCCTGCCTCAGTCTAATCCTGCCTTACAGGCTGCTCCTGCCTCATAGCCTATTCCTGTCTTAGCCTACTCCTGCCTTACAGCCTGCTCCTGCCTCATAGCCTATTCCTGCCTCAGCCTTCTCCTGCCTTACAGCCTGCTCCTGCCTCATAGCCTATTCCTGCCTCAGCCTACTCCTGCCTTACAGCCTGCTCCTGCCTCATAGCCTATTCCTGCCTCAGCCTACTCCTGCCTTACAGCCTGCTCCTGCCTCATAGCCTATTCTTGTCTTAGCCTACTCCTGCCTCATAGCCTATTCCTGCCTCAGTCTACTCCTGCCTTACAGCCTGCTCCTGCCTCATAGCCTATTCCTTGTTCAGCCTACTCCTGCCATACAGCATCCTGTTCCTGCCTCATAGCCTATTCCTGCCTCAGTCTACTCCTGCCTTACAGCCTGCTCCTGCCTCATAGCCTATTCCTGCCTCAGCCTACTCCTGCCTTACAGCCTGCTCCAGCCTCATAGCCTATTCCTGCCACAAAACCTACTCTGCCTAGTCACACTGCCTTATAACTTACATAATCCTGGGTTTTAGATTAGTCCTACCTCACAGCCTTCTGCCTAGTTCTGCTTTATAGCCCAATCCTGCTTCACAGCCTTGTCCTGGCTTATAGTGCGGTATGTAATGTTAGGAAAAGGGCTCCCGTAGGATTTTTGTGTTAAAATTTATTTTTTTGCAGTTCTGGCTTCTATAGGTATCAGATTAACAGAAAAAGATGGGGTCCCAATTTTCAGACCCCTTATCCCCCTTTTGGGGGTCACTTCCCTTTTGGGGCCCCCCGGCACTGACCATGCACCTATCTCCGCCAATAATTGACCGATTTTCATAATTTGAGTATCCTTTTGTAGGTTTTCAGGTATGCCGAGTCGATTTATAGCGCTCAAAAAGCAACCGGAAGTGTCCTTATAGCACTTCCGGTTCAGATTTAGCACTTCCGGTTCAGAGTATAGGGTCTAACTCCATTTTTTCTTTTTCAGGCATGTTGAAGAAGCAGTTTTGAGCTCAGTCAGATATACCCTGTGAACTAAGATCGTGGTAGTATCGCCAATATGTCGGAGGAGGACGGAGTTTTGCGTGATCTGTAAGAAGGTGCCACATCAAAGAAGCGATTGGTGAACAATCCGGTCATGACAGATGAAATTTTACAACACTGTCAAGAGAGAGTGTCTCTTGGTGATACTGAAAGTGACATTCATAGACTACTAAATTACTTGTCAGGTTTAAATGAAGGAGAACTCAAGTACGTTCGGTATCATAGTGAATGTCGGAAACCTATCGTCAACAAGAACAAGATTGAACGTCTTAGGAAGAGATCCCGAACCGATTCACCTGTCTGCGCTCCACGAGGACCGGGGCGACCTTCAAGTGCTGTGGGATCTGTTCGGCCAAAGTGTCAAAGACTATTCCAAGGAACAAGTGTGTCTATTTTCCAACTGTGACTTCTGTCCCAAGAATGACTCAGAGCCACTGCACCGTGTTCTTACTGACTCAATGGGTAAAACACTCCTACAGATCAAGCAGAAAACCCCAGATGACCATGTTAGAGTTTCAGTAGCGGACCCGGCGACGCTTCAGCTCTTGAAAAGCACTATCATCGGACATGTTTGCGCTCTGCACAGCGAATATCAACGAGGACAGATCACAGTAATGTGCCACTCATTCGCTCAGTATGTGATGCACAATTGGTCCTCGCTATTCAAAACACCTTGAGTGACGAGGATGTTACACTGAGCATGGCTGAGGTAAATGATGCCTACTTGTCAATTTTGAAAAGATACCGTGTGGATGTAAATGAGAGTGAGAACTATCGGAAATACCTCAAAAGACTCATCAGCGAGCGCCTTCCAGAAGTGAAGTTTGTCACATCACTAAGACGGAATGAGCCTGACCGTCTTGTGCTCTCCACTGCAGTCACGATGGCCATGGATTACAGGTCCTCAATGATGAATGATGATGAGATAGTTGGTCACCTGAAGAATGTCGCCAACCTTCTGCGAGAAGAGATGCTGCAACAACCCCAGTTGGTCGTTTACAGGCAGCTTCAGTAATTTTGAAAATCCGTCTTTACTCCAGTTCTTCATGAGTCACCTCCTCTTTGGTAGCCATGTTGTCAAAGTGTCCGGAATACGAGACCAGGAGGTGGACAAAACAGTCGACG
This sequence comes from Chionoecetes opilio, assembly GCA_016584305.1. Lineage (NCBI taxonomy): Eukaryota > Metazoa > Arthropoda > Malacostraca > Decapoda > Majidae > Chionoecetes > Chionoecetes opilio. Next base: position 67,795 of record JACEEZ010005629.1, on the reverse strand, counting down.
TTTCATGCCAGTTCCTTGTCCAAAATACTCGGACTGATCGCCAGGTGAAACATCAGACAAAGAAAGACAGTGCCTTCCGACAAACAGTCCAGACCCCTCTGTCAATCGGTCTTCCCCTTGCTGTTCATTCTAGAGTGCGTGACAAGAATCTTGTTGAAAACCTCTCAGCTGTGTATATTGGAAGTGACTACCTTCACATCATTGACTTAGAGAAACGAGTTGAGCAGAGTGTTCTCCAGCGGATGAAGGAGGCTGGTGGATTTTGTCTCCCAAACTTTGTCAAGAAAGGCCTGAACACATGGTTTGCGATCGATAATATTGACCTCCAGGAAGACACACTGACGGGGCAAGGAACCTTCCATGGCACAGTGGTTGTCATGTTCCAGCAAGATAAAGATGGAGAGTTCATGAACCGACCACTTGAAATACCAGAAAAGCTTCTCTCACAAGAGCCTCTGGCTTTTGACGTGAACATGGTGCAAGAACCAGTCATCAAAACCACTCCATTGAGATTATCGGTCTATGAAATGGGAAAGAGGAAGAATATTCTGAGCAAAGACTTCACTCACACCTGGGCACTTGCAAACTACCTTGGAACTGATGATGGCACGGATATGATTGTGGATTTCACTGAAACTGAGTCAGCGAAGGAACAAACACAGGACAGTGACATGCAAAGGAATCAGGAAGAGTGCCCCCATGAGAGCCCTCCAGTCGACGCTATACTATCAGTCAAGGAACAAGCAAACCAACCAGGGAAATTGGTCAAGAAAGATGTGATGCCAACTTGGGCTGCTACCAAATCTCTGCTGTTATCCCAGTCATCCGACAGCCCAACACGCACGAATGTAGAGGTGATCGCTCCATTATTCAAGACCACACCCACTGACTATGGGACTCTTTACACTATTCTTCGGTTAGCCCAGGGAATCTCTGCCACTGTCATTGGTCCACAGAGAAAAACTTTGATAACACTGGACCTGGACCTATATTCACGTGCTTTGAAAATTCAGCAGTCAGTTGGGGACACCAATTGGATCCTAAGGGCAGGAGCTCTCCATATTGCATTTGCTGCTTTACATGCTCTCGGGAAAACGATAGATGGCAGTGGCCTGGATATATGTGCCATTGAAAGTGGTGCATACACATCAGCAGCCCTTCGTGGGATCTTCAGTGGCAAAGCATACAAAAGAGGCATCGAATACCACATCACAATCAGTCTAGCAATTATGATGATGCGGTTTGATGTCATATTATCTATTCTTTCAAAAGGCCCAGTTAGTGTCCGGTGCAATGCTTTCAAGGACAAGCTTCATTCACGTAACCCCGATATGACTGAAGACTATGAATATGTCAGATCATGGTACGCTGGAAATGTGAAGCCACTGGAGGAGGATGAAAACATTGGAGAGTTTGCAGAATTCCTTTCAGCATACCTCGATCAAGTGGAAAGCCTTCTTCATTTCGTCAGCTCTTGCCGCTCAGGGGACTGGCAGAGTTATCTTGCTTCCTTGGAGAACCTGATCAAGTATTTCTTCGCACGGGTTCTTCTAAATTACGCTCGACTGATGACTTGCACAAATGAATGCGCTGGAAGATAATGAGCCTGAAATATGGAATGCATTGATGTCCGGTGACTTTGTTGTTGCAAAATCAGAGATACCCTTCACGAATCTCGCCACAGATCAGGCACTCGAACAGGAAATCAAGAAACTAAAGGGACACGGTGGTATGGTAGGACTCAGCAGAGATGAAGCTGCTCTCAATCGACTCGTCACCACTACACCTTGCCTTGCCCGTATCGTTGACGAGTATCTTGAGAGCCTCCCAAAAGTTTCCAGGTCATCCGAACGCACAGAGCATTACCAGCTGTCTGGACAGATTGCACTGAGGTCAAGAGAGAATGCCATAAAGATCCGTCAATCAATAGAGTTGCACTGCACAGACAACCCCTTCAGAGTGAAGACACCATTGAAAAGTTTAGTTTCATCAGCTCTTGTGCCAGAGGTAGCAAAGCATGATATTCTGCATTATGCAGAAAAGGGTCAGAACCGATTCGAGGAGTTCGTTTGTGAACGTCTGACTACCACATCAAATCTCTCGGTTTGGGACAAGATGAAGAAGCTCAAGTTGAAGGCATTCTCAAGTTGGATGGATAAATCAAAAGTACGCATTGGAGATAAAATCATCAAATTGCGTGAGGATCGTAATTTACTTCTCATTGTTCAGGGAAGCCGACCAGGTCTAGTGCCAAAATTCGAGGAAATAATTGGCAAGTACGAGATGTCAACAGTGCCCCGCTCTCTGTGTGCTGTTGATAGATCTTTGTACATCCCAACTGACAAGGCCAGTCTGATGCATGCAGTTGAAGATGCCACGGTTGAATCCCTTGATGTTCCTCCAGTACCAGACATAGGGCAGGAAGATCCTCCAGTTAAAGTTCTCATCATTGATGCAATGGGTGTACTTCAGAGTATGACAAAGACGCCAAATATGCTGAAGATTTCACACCTTCAGGATGCATTCAACAAACGCATAGAGACAATGATGACAAGCTATGATGAGGGGCGTGTTGTGTTTGATCGATACTTGGATCTGTCGTTGAAAACAAGACCCGGCAGAAGCGATCAACCACATCCATTGAGTACGAAGTTCATCCCGAAATGAAGCTCACCATGTCCATTAAGGAGTTACTTTCAGCATCAAAAACAAAGCGGAAGCTCACATGCTTGTTTGGCCAAGGACTGCTTGACTATTTCGCAAGCAAAGATTCATTCGTGCTCGTTGTCGTGTACGATGATCATATCAAGGGACTAGGTTTTGAGTATGCTCATACACATGAAGAGGCTGACACATTGATTCCAAACCAAGTACTTGCCTCTACAGCCTGTGGTGCTGCCAGAAAGATCTGCGTATGGTGGCCCGACACTGACGTACTCCTGCTCCTTCTTGATCTTATCGCCTCCAGACAGATAGCATCTACTATATCCTTGAAGTTTCATACAGGCAAAGGAAAGAAGAAACGGAAAATAGACATCTTTGAAAGAGTGCAGGTTATTGGCCGTCGCAAATGTCAAGGACTTCTTGGACTCCACAACTTCTCAGGTGCTGATTGGGAGGCAGATTCATAGGAATTTCAAAGAAATCATGGGTAGATGCATACCTAAAGCTTGATGATGATGACCCTGCCATTGACTGCTTCAAAGCATTAGGGTGCATTCTATTCCTGCCGAGTTGGTCAATGACGAGCTTCCCACGCAGGTGAAAGCGTTGGAGACTTTTGTGTGTCATGTCTACAGTTCAAAAGGTCCAGCAACCCTACCATCACTCAGGTGGGAGCTGTTTCGGTCAAAGAACTTGGAAGGGGAAATGCTTCCACCAACTCGTGCTGCATTGCTTCCCCATATCATGCGTGCAAACTACATGACAATGCGGGACAAGTCATACCCTGAAAATTGTCCAACCCTTCCTGCAATTGAAAAAAATGGATGGAAATTGGAGAAAGGCGTGTATGTTCCACTGACATGTCTTGCCCTGCCTGCCCCACAAGCTGTAGTTGAACTCGTCAAATGTGGCTGCAAAGTAGGATGCAAGGGAAATAGGTGTAGCTGCTTGAAGAATGGCCTGCCCTGTACTCCTCTCTGTAAATGCTATGGCAGTGATTGCGCAAACGCTATTCGGGAGGACATTTCAAATATGGACATTGATGAATAACTGATTGATTTTACGTCCGATTTTGACAGTATCGCAAAATCGGACGTATCGCTAAATACTAACGCGCTTTGGGTGGATGGTTGGGCGCAGGGGTGGTAACTCCGCCAGTGGAACTCCACTGTCTGTCTTAAGCCAGAATAAAGGAGGAAAGACAACCCTGTTAACATTATTTATGTATGCCTAGCATAAAACGTGGCATGGAAAAGTAGCTTAGACGGCTTTCGTAATAGAAGCGGGTGAAAAAACAACGAAAAATAGAGGTTTCGGTTATACCAAATCTGGACGTGATAGAGAAATTTAGATATCAGACCTGACATCAGCATCAGCAATTTAGTAGGAATCAGTAGTTCACGTGTCTGTAACAAAGAAAATGTTGAAATTTGTTGCTTAGTTACCAGAGACCAATCCTGGGGGTGCCAAAAGAGGAATGACCCCCCAGAAAGGGGGTGAGGGGTCTGAAAATTGGGACCCCATCTTTTTCTGTTAATCTGATACATATAGAAGCCAGAACTGCAAAAAAATCAATTTTAGCACAAAAATCCTACGGGAATACATGGCATACCACACTATTATATACTTGTCTTTCTCCAGCAAGGAATTTATTTTCTTTTCCTTTTTTTTAATCCCCCTCAAACACTGGGAGAAAGGCTGAAGATCGAGGAGGATGTCTGGAAGCCATAAATACACCTCCATAAACATATGAACATAAGAACATAAGGAAGCTACAAGAGGCCGTGAGTAAATGAAATTATGTCACCAGCGAACACTTTGTACCCGGAAGTAATTAGTCGACCTTCAATGAAGTTGAGGACATGGAGGACACGGAGGGGGGCGTCAAGGACTCGGAGGGAGTTGAGGACACTGAGGGCGTTGCCCTTCAAGGACACGAAGAGGGGCGTCTAGGACAGGGAGGGAAGCGTCAGGGACACGGAGGGGCGTCAAGGACACTGAGGGCGTTGCCCTTCAAGGACACGAAGAGGGGCGTCTAGGACAGGGAGGGGAGTTATCATCGAGGGTGAAATAAATAATTGTACACAAGGATATTGTTCTCAAGGGTTACTATTTTATTTGTCATCGAGGGTGAATTGTAGGTATAGAATTGTACACAAGGATATTGTTCGCAGGGGATACTATTTTGTTCTTGTCTTCGGACGAAAAAAAAATATATACACAAAGAAATTGCTCGCAGGGGATACTATTATTTTCCATCTTGGGTTAAATAAAGAATAATACATAATACAATTTATCTCGGGGGATGTTATTAGTGTGCCATTGAGGGTAGAGTTAAGAATTATACACAAGGATATTGCTCTAAGGATATACTATCTTTTTTTATCAGTGGTAAAATAAGAACAATATTCATAAGGAAATTGCTCTCAGAGGATACTATTTTCCTGTAATCGAGGGTAATAAAGAATTATAAATTGTCGTAAATGGATAAACAGAAATTTGACATAAAGGGTGATGAATAATAATCATACGGAAGGATATTGCTCTCAAGGAATGCTTTTCTTTTGTTGTTGTGTTCATTGAGAGTAAAACAAAAAAATACATGGATAAGGCTCTTAGGGGATACATTATTTTTTTGTAAAATGAAATTAAAATAATACACGTACATGTTACTCCTAGTCGATACTATTTTTTGTTAGGCGATGCTACATTTTTATAATCAATGGTAATATATAATGGTAATCAAGAATACTATTACGTGATATTATTGTTTGACGACATGATGGCTGATAAAAACGATTTTTCAATATAGTTTTTCTTCAATACACTATGTATTGTTGAAAGCAAACACCACTCAGGTGTTGGCAAGCAACTAGTTTTTTTCCCCGTCGTATGGTAATAGTTGTGATTACAATGTTATTATTCCACTCTTTGCCACACTGTCGGTACTGGAATTATTCCCGACGTCATCCACAACACTTTTAGTTACATCTATTCATCTCTTGAAGAAAAAAAACATTGTGCTACTTTGGGGAAGACACAGAGAGTGGAGGAGATACTTGACAAAATAAATTGCAGCTAACCGCAAGGAATTCTAATAGAGTGCTTCCATGAAACAAATATTACAGAGCCTTTATTTCCACGATATGGCACTCAATGTTTTGATATCCGGGTTATTTAGGGGACGGTGTACTTTTTTTAGGATAATGGGTGATGAAAAGAACACTTTTTTTTCTTCATTTCATGTTTTGAGACATATCTAAAACTGTGTGCAATGTTTCCTGGCCCTTCACTTTTCATACCCACTGTGAAAGGGGAAGAGCGCACATGATTAGTGGGAGGGGCTAGGTAAGTGGGTGGAGTGGAGAAAAAAGATCACACGCGATATAATAAAGGTGGATAGGTCTTCATTAGGATGACGTATGGTTAGATTATAAGAATTATGTGCTCTTTGTAGAAGGCGTCGTAGTAAAAACGAACATACGACATCTTTGTCAGCGTTGTCAACTGTGTCGGCAGCATTTTTCAATACCAGCAAGTCATATGCGGAATAAGTGAGCAAAAGACACAAAGAAGAGTGATAATGTGGTGATGAGTTGTGTAAATTATAGTTTTTCAACCACATGTATATGAGATAAATAGCCATATCCAATGGAAGAGGAGACGAAAGAAATGTATTATCAAGTAAATGCATATGGAAAAGTGAGATTTGTTAAGGGGAAAAAATCGAAAGCAGCATTCTCCCTGGAAAAAATGTGGGAACAAAATGACTTTGAAATAGAATATAGGGAGATATATAGAGAAGTAGTCAAATTGTAATGCCCTTCCGGCTAGCGGGCATTCAACTTTTTTTTCTTCTTTTTTAGCCCCGTGGCTACATTTATGATGTAAAAAAAAGAAAATGCATCGTAAAACTATGGTGAGGCCCTACTAACGACCTCAACGCGAAATTAATGCTTGAAGAAAGAATTACAAATTAACAATTATTATAGCATCGTGTTCCTCGCATAAAGATCGGCGCAGGTGTGAGGATATTCTTATTGGCCTTCCTTCCATCATGCATTTCGCGGATAGTGCCAGGTATTCAACTGATATGGAAAGGATGATGCTTGTGTCATCAGGTGTAACGTATGGATGCACGCAGGTTAAGAAAAATAATATTACCGTGGTGTGCAATGGAAATAATATTAAAGCCCATTAGCTTTGTAAACATATCTATAATATAAAGAGTGATTATGACCTAATGATAGAGTTTGGAGGTAGAGATAATTATAATGCAGATCATAGAACAAGACAAGCTTGTTCATGTGTAAGCTCTGCATAAAAATGTATGAAAGACATTTTGTCACTCGTGTAAGGAAAGGTCCAAGGGGTTATCAACCGTGTTTCTATTAATCCTGTTATCTACTATTTTTCATGTCACGGTACGAGAGGGGATCCTTTTTTTTTTCTTTTTTTTTGTATAAACTATATGTAAACAGTCACAAAGTCAATCCGACAGAGAAAAGTGATGTAGGAAGGTTAACAGTAGCGCTCAGAACAATAATTATCCCACCTCTACCTCCTTCTTACTCGGTCATACATCCCCGATTTCTCCTCCATCCTGTCGTCTGGTTCAAGTGTCGCCCGCCCAGAGGTGCCTAACGTTGCTTTTCCTCCTCTTTTTTTTTCTAGCGCACTGAAAAGTGGAAACAAAGCCAACATCCATATGGAATATAATGCTGCGACAAGTCTATTGTATTGCTTGTTTACTCAACCCCCCCCCCCTCCCCTCCTCTGTTGCTACCTATGGTGGCTTGATTCAAATTCAGTAACTGGCAGCCTTTTCCGCAGTGCTATCCTGATTTTGAGGTCGTTGGCACGGTCGCCTGAAGGCCAAACAGTGTGACTAAGAAATTTGGCTGATTAGCACGTGATGCACTTTCCACGATCGTTACTGTAGGCGTTTTATGCTAGTGAGCAAAAGATTTTTCTCCTGCAAGAGAAAAAATTTCACATGCTCAAATTTCGCTTGCTGTTTGAAGAACTTCTCATCCTGAGAAGAAAGATGCTTGCCAGACCGGCAAGAGATTTCTTGAGAAAAGTGAAGTACGCAGTGAAGTAGAAGCCGACCTGACGTGGAGTGCTTTTGCTTCAAAAAAAGAAACAACAGTGGGTTTCGAAAAATCAATCGCTTTTTTTTTATTTTGATATTTTATCAAAAATATTTTGAAATTTGAATAAAATTGGGAGTTGCGCCGTGCAATCAAGGAATATAATCGTCCTTTAATAAAATTATTAAAATATAAATAATATTAAAAATTATATATAATTATATTATATATAATAATATATATATATAAAAATTTTATTATATACATAATATATATATATTATACATATATATATAATATATTACCATATATATATATAATATTATATAACATATTATAATATATATATCATTATATAATATATATTAATATACAATATTAATATATATATACAATATAATATTATATATACATATATATATATATATATTATACATATTATAATATAATAAAATATAATATATATATATATATATATATATAATATATATATTTTAAATATATATGTATATAATTATTTTGCTTATATAATTCGAACATTTTTTACAGCAGAAAAAACTGGAATTAAAGACTGGAAGTAAAAATTTGTTTTAAAACAAACAATTCACACACCTCATTTATACCCGATTTGCTGCAAATCTTGGATTTTAAAAAAACTGAGACAACTATGTTTTCCCTGAGGAAATTTTTACATCTAGGGGTGTACATTTTAACAAATGAAGAAAAAAGATACGAACTGTTCATCAAATTAAAACTTTGGTGGGAAAAAAAATAGGGGAGAGAGAAATTTGGAGGGGGCATTCTGAATACTAGTAATCATCTAGTAAAAGTCCCATGAATTCCACTGGAGCATTTTCCGCTGGGGGCCAAATCGAAGAGGGCCGCCATTTCTACAAAAACAAATATTTTTCGTTGTGCACACAGTAGAAAGGTTTTTTTTGATGTCAAAATACATTTCAGGGTCAAGGAATTCTTACAATAAAAAAAAAGACATTTTTTGTATTTCACATGTTAAAAAAAAAATAAAATATGGCTTCTAAAAAAAAATTGTTTCCTTTTTTTTCTGTACACCCACCCCTGCCACAAAACCCAAAGAACTGATTCAAAGCAAGGGTGTTGTCGTAATGAAGCTATTAACGGGAACAGCAGTGGAAATTGGCACTCAGACAAGAACAAGGTGGGGGAAAAACCCCCTTTTGGAGATTTTAAAGCTGCGCCGAAAAAAAAAAGTTCTCCCCCTTTGGAGTGTAAAAAACTCTGTAAAGGGTCCGAGACGAGGTCATTCCTGTAACACCAGCAATTTTTTAAACAGAATAATTTGTGTGGTAAAATCTGATGCAATTTCGCTTCCCCTAGAGTACAATTGGCCCCTCGTCCTCTTCGTTTTTTGATGAGATTTCCATGAAAAAAGACTGAAAACTCTCTGTCCCGCATAATGAACACCTGTGAATGTGAGAGTGCTCCCACCAATGTAAATAGTCGTGGACGGGGGATATTTATTGATCGGGTGGTATGGCCAGAACAGGGGATTATACATTGCTGTGTGGATATCGACTATTCAAGCGACACCTAAAAATATCACCCTTTTAATAATTTCCTAAACATCGCTTGTTGAAACCTGTAGTGACACATGACAACAGGCGCCCAACAGACCGCTGCTCAATGAAAACGCCATCGTTGCCCTGTAGCTGGACCGCTAACCCAGTGGTGGCCCGCATATCTCCGTTTTTAGAATAAACACCTGGGAAGATGCTCGTTCTCTTCGGAAAAACCCCCCCCCAAACCCATCCGGTTAACACTAAAACCCAAAAGCAGCATGGGGCAGATGCAGGTATAGGAAACATAGGACGGGAAAACGACTCCCGCCATTCCCCAAACACAACACCGCCTTGACGAAAACGGGGCATCTCTTCACCGACCACGCTTTTCCCTGGACTACTTCCCAGCGACGTGTGCCGTGTGCCTGTGAACAGACGTAAGGCGGGGTGGATGCTTATGCTAGGATTACTAGGGACTAAGTGGTGTGTGTTTTTTCAGTGGCTTTTTTTTGTACCGGGGCCCCCGTTGGTTGTTCATCGGGTTGCCGTTGGTACGGGTGCCCTTTGAAACAGGGCGGGCGGCTAGAGACCCCCCCCCCCCCTTTCTCACCCACCCCGCTCCAACCCACAACACGCACACGCCACACACACAACCCACAATTCCGTTTTTTTTATTCTACTTACGGTGGTTATCTTCAAATCATGTCCCCCTTAAGATTCTTTCCCCCGCTATGTCACCCGGGCTTGGGGCGCGGTGATGACGAAGAGGAAATCCCCTTCCCCAACCCTTTGAACCCCCCTAAACACAACACATTCATCCCCCTACCGGTGGACGAATTTTCAAGTTTGATTCGCTATTTGGGGAGGTCCCGATTATCAGCTGAAAATCGACCACCCAAAGATAAAAGGGGAGGGGTCCCAGCGTGATGAGGAAAAGATATTACTTGACAAAGGCCGGAAAAAGGGATGGGGTTCAGGGTTTAAAGTTTTGTCACACTTCTGCCCTCCGCACAGACCGCAGTCTGGGGCCCAGTGCGGGGGACTTTCCTTCCCCTTTCAGTTCCCACGAACCCGGTGCGAGCGGCGCTTCCCCACGGTCGAAACTCCGCGACAACCCCCGCCCCACTCGCCGCTTCTCCTGTGGCTCCACGCCCACCATCGGATTCCGCTGGCAACATGGGCCCACGTCCCCACTTTGAGGCTGATTCTTCCTTCCAATTTTTCCGGCATGGCGTCGTTGTGGGAAATTTCTCCACGAGGTAGGGGTCACATACAGAGGTGCCACGACATAAGCAACTCACCCCGCGCGGGGGCTGTGTCCGGGACTACAAAGGATCCTAGAACATACCCTAGGGATCGCACCTGCACTTTTGATGTGACAGAGGTCTTAGACACCCTACAGCCCCTTAAAGGGCCAACGAGATGAAGCCTACCCCCGCGAGAACCCGGGTTTTGTAAGCAGGCTGACGGCGAGTCTTCTCCGATTTTTCGTACGCCCGAAAAACCCGGCAGAGGAGGTCGACTTGGGGGCGTAACCCTCATAGAACGCTAGACGGCGCGGAGATCCAAAATTTAAAAGGTTCTGCTGAGGGTGTGCGAGTGAAGAGCTATTTTTAACGCCTTATCTCCCAAGACACAGGCGCCTCCTCCTAGACGTGGGCCCTGTTTTCCGACCTTCGAAGCCACCCCCCCAAAAGCCCCCGCTATTTAAACCCTCTCCCAAACCGCTTCGGTCATGTCTCCCACAAGAAAAGGGAGGCGCCCGAAAACGCCCTTTCACCTCAACAGCCACCTTAGGGGCAGCGGGTGAAGATCAAAAATAGAAAAAGTGGTTCCCAGCCCTGTTCAGTGTGTTCACCCCTCCCATCCTGCGCATGCTCTGGCCCCAAAATGTCCCGGGCCCGGGCTGCGTCTTGCTATAACTGCGGCCGTCAAAATCATTGGGGGGGAACTGACAAATGTCCCGCCAAGACAGCCCAAAGCCGCCTCTGCACCCTTCTGGCCGCTAGACAGGGTTCGCCGCAACACGCCCAGCCCCGATGGCCCCATGGTGGCGCGTTAAAAAGTTTGGTGCGCATCCCCACCTCACGGCGTAAATCAGCAACGTGTAGCCTAACAGAGTCTAACCCTTTCCGTGCCATGATCCCCCCCGGTCCGCGTTCATCTGGTGTAGGCGAGTCCACTTCAAAGGCTCCCGATGTTACCAGACACAGGCGCCGACGTCACTGTCACGGCACGAGAAAATTGCAAAGCTTTTACATCCCCCCCGCGCCTACAGCCTCTACCTCCCCTACACCTACAGCGGATGGGGCAGTAAAGACACCTCGTGTGGATGTTTTTACGTACTTTTCGGCTCCCCGGGAAAACTTGTACCGCAAGATACGGTGCACGAGGGTATTTAAACGCCCCTCCCCACCTATGGCCACTGCATGGAGGGCTATCATTTTTACCTGCTTCCCCAAGCCATATTTGGGGGTCAAACAGTCACAGATGCGTTGGGGACTTCCCCCCCTACCACGTCCCCCTCACGCACGGGCGCACTTTCTGCGCCCAGTTTTTTGGCGTGTTTCCTCCAAGGCGGATCTCAAAAAATCTCTTTTTAAACCCCTGGGGGCAAAACCCATGAGGGTTCACGGAGGGGGAGCCGTACCCTTTGCCTTCACACACCCAGGCAGGTTCCCCTTTGCTTTCCAGCGTCAATTTTGGAGGAACTTTAGTCAGGGCACGTCAGGGAATTATCAAACCCGCCGGTGACGACCCTTTAGAGTGGTGTCACCCGCTAGTCGTCGTGGCTAAGGGTAAAGGCGTGAGAATCACGGTTTACTTGACGAAATCAACGCTCAAGTGGCCCGCCGACACATTCCTCCCCAACTCCCTTCACCGCCGTCCGCAGTGTTAACCGTCAGCGGTTTTTTTCACCACGCGGCGCCTTGTGCGGGAGGGCAGTTGAAAAATGCACGAGGACGACCAACACCTGACAACCTTATCAACCATACGGCCGCTTTCAAAACCGAGGTCCCCTGGGTTTTTTTTTTTTGGTACCCATGACGCTTACTGTCTCCGCGGCGACCTGGCCGCAGGGTGTAGATAAATGCTTTTAAAGGGGGTTACGACTTCTCCCCTTTCCAAAGACATTCTCCTTTGACGACGACTTCCCCCCGCATCTCCAAAAGTTTCACAATGCTCATAGATTCGAAGTACGGGGTCACACTTACAAGGCAAGTTTGTGGTCGCCGCGCCTAGTGGAAATTTTGCGGGTATAAACCCTTTTAGCTTTAGGGGGTGGCCCCCGGATGAGGGGCGAGTCATGCCCTCCGGGACTTCGGACTACCGCTAACTTGGACGACCCCCTATTCATGGCCTGGGGAAAAGCTGCAGAGTTCACCCCCCGCCCTCGCCGCTGCCCCCCCCCTCCGAAACCCTGAGGCCCGAAAAAAAACGTTTACTTGGACAACCCGATCACGACGAGGCCCTTTAGGAGTGTCAAGACGGCGCTGTTTGACCCCCGATTCCGCCACTTTGACCCAGACTTCCATTATTATTCAAAGTGACACCTCTCGCCTCTACGGGGTTGGTTCGCCTTTTTGCAAGATCATGGCCAGGGACGAAATCCTCGTTCATGGGCTCAAGATTCTTCGCTGACGCCGAGACCCCGGGACGCCACCATTTGAACTCGAGCTGCTCGCCGCCCCTGGGCCCTGTCGAAGTGCAGGCCTTACTTGATAGGCTCAGAGCTTCACGTTTGATGACGGCATCGACCCCCCATCCCCATTTCAACCCCAAAACCTTTGGACGGGGTTTTAGAACCCTCGCCTCCAAAAGCCCCCAAAGGGGAGGTTTTTGCCCTATCTTCTACGGCCTGTGGCGTGCTGGGAAGCAGCTCTGCATCCCCGATGCCCCCTCCGAGCCCAGTTTGCCGCCCCACACCCGAGGACGAGATGTGTGCGCCGAAGCCGAGCAACACCTCGGAGCGTGTGTCCCCAGCGCCACAACCAGGATCAGGACCCTTACACCTCGATCCGCCACACCAAGAGCCCATAGGACATCCCGGGGAAATCCCCGGCCGCAGCAGCGACAGACCCGTCGTACACCCGCCTACGGGGCTCGTGACGTCAGGATTCCCCCCTAACGGTACATCCTGCACAGCTCTTACTCCCCTACTGAAATTCCGTGACGTCTGACGCAGACGGGGGGCTGGGCCGTATGGCAGAGAATTTTGGTTCCTGCGTCCACCGCCGCCGCCCCCTTGCTCGGCTGCACGACAGTCCCGAGGGTCGCACCACGAAGTGCCAGCACAGCGGCTGTCTTCAGGCGAGGGTTTTTTTTTTTTTATTATTTTTTTTATACATTTGTGCCTATACGCGTAGGCAGGGTGACCCAGGCCGGGTGGTAGACCTGGAGGTTCACTTTAGGGCTTGATGGTTGGCCCTCCCCCTGGGGGGCAGGCAGGATTTTTTTAGTGACGCCTGTGATTAGGGCTCATGGGCCCCCCCTGTGCCTCCGAGCCCGCAATCGAAGGTAGAGTTTATGGGCAGGCATGTGGGTGTTTTTTAGGCCACTCGCGGTGCGAAAGGTTTTGGTTTTTTTCGGGGACGAACTGGGGCCCGGAACGCCATCGGAGCGCTAACCCCTCCGCTACCCCTCCCATCGATGCCGCTCATATCGTGCCGACATTACCAGCACCGTCCCAAACCTGCGAGCCATGAATCCTACACCCCGTCACAAAAGGAACCCCTACGTGCGACGACCACCCCCCAGGCCTTTTTTGGGCCGTTCCGCAGACTTTTTTCTCCGTTGCCGGGAAGTCGTTCCTGGTCATCCGGGCAGACTCCGGGTGGCCTGTGGTCGCCCCCGGGGGGGTACTAACCCACTAGCACACCATTCGGTCTTCTGCCGGTACTTCCCCGGGGAAATTGGGTCCCGCTTCGCCTCAGGGCTGACGGCGGGTCCCAATTTACCAGCACTGCCTTCCGGAACTTCACGGAGCGCTGGGGTGTCTACCACGCGGTATCTTCGCCGCATTACCCCCAGTCTAATAGCCACGCCGAGGCGGCGTCAAGTCGGTGAAATACCTCATCCTCAAGACGGCGCCCAACGGCAACATCGACAGTGAAGACTTCGACAGGGGTCTCCTGGAGCTTCGCAAACACTCCTAACTCCACGGGACGATCCCCTGCGATGACACTTTATGGCCACCCGCTCCGCTCCTGTGTCCCTGCCCATACTGAGTCTTTCTCGGAAGAGTGCCAGGCCCGCACAGAGGACTGTGATTGCCGAGCTGTCGCCCGTGCTGAGCAGGTCAAGGCTCAGTACGACCAGCATGCCCGTCCCCTACCCAGGCTGTGTGTCGGCCAGACCGTCCGTGTCCAGGACCCGACATCACACCGCTGGGACAAGGTCGGGGTTGTTATGGGCTGCGGCACGACCAGGGACTTCGAGGTGCGTCTCCTTAGTGGGCTCGTCTGGTGGCGAAACCGCCGTTTCCTCCGACCCGTCCAAACCCCTAGTGACGACACCCTCCCCCGCGTCCCTGTGTCCCCTTGCTCGGACGAAAAAATCCTGTTCCCTTTCATTCACCCCTGTGACCCCGCGCCGTTCTAAAGCCCGGTTCCCACCTTCCCGCTTGTACGGCCGCCGTACAACAACAAAGACGTCACAATGACGTCACAACAAAGTCTACCGCACCGCCGTACCGCTGTACGGCCGCCGTACAAAGTTAAATTCAAATCATCTCTCCGCTCGGCGGTGTCCGCTCGAGCGGAGTTGCCAACTGTGCCCAGTTACCACAATTACCACTCAAGCGGTGATGATGGTGACGTCATTGCTGTTGTATGGGGGCCGTACAAGCGGGAAGGTGGGAACCGGGCTTAAGAGGCTCAAGGAACAGGAGTCCGCTCGAGACTAGCGCTACGAGCGTGAAGGGGAGGGAGTTGTGGATATGCCACTATAACCAGACAGTCACACCTACATAATATTCATGCCTCTTAATAATTCCTACACATACATGCTATGTTGCAACACTGTATGTGACACATGATAACAGCGCGCCCTGCGAAAACCGCTGCTCCATGTAACACCATTCGTTGCCATGTAGCTGGACCGCTAACACAGCTGGTGGCTGGTGGTCTGGTCGCTGGTATCTAACACTGGTCGCTGGTGGTCCGCATATCTCTGTTCTTTAGAATAAACACCTACGGAAAATGCTCGCTTCTCCTTCGGATAAACTCCCCTCAACCACTCCGGTTAATCACTGCAAACCCCGAGCAACAATCTGTACAGGACATATGTGTCCTATGCACAAAAGCACTTCTCACCAAACTGCTATGTGGTCTTTGATGGGTACAGCGATGCACCAAGTACCAAAGGTGTTGAGCAAGAACGAAGAGCCAGAAAATGTCAGTCGACTGAAATTCAGTTCAATAATGAAATGCCAATCACCATTCATCAAGATCGATTTTTGGGTAATATAAAGAACAAAGCCAGATTGATTGAAGCATTAGGAGATCATATGAAACATGCAGGAATAAGAGTGAAGCATTCTGTTGCTGACGCTGATACACTTATAGTGCAAACTGCAATGGAACTATCTGACACTAATGAGCTGGTAGTTGTGGGTACTGATGTAGACCTACTTATTATCTTGACACAGCTGTCAAAAACAGATAACAATAACAGACTTTATCTTCTGAAGCGTGGGCGTGGAAAATATCCTGATAAAGTTTACAATATTAAAACTGTGCAGAACCGTCAGGTCTAGGCGATATGTGCAGCAAATTGTGTTTTTTGCACGCAATGGCAGGTTGTGATACGACTACGGCCTTTACAGACAAGGCAAGAAAAAGGCATTCAACCTGTTCCGAAAACATCCAGAATTGGATAAATGTGTGCAGGTTTTCAATGGAGCCAATTCGTCTGTCAAGGCAGTCTTCCTGTTGGCCTTGTATGGAGCTGCAAGCGAACGTCTTCCTTGAACAAACAGAGCACCACTGTTTCACGAAAGCTGTTGCAAAATGTCTAGTTCACTATAAAATTCAGCTTGCAGCACTTCCACCAACATCAGCAGCAGCAAAAGAACACTCTTTACGTGCTTATCATCAAGTTCAAATCTGGCTAGGGCGTGACCTACCACCAACTGAGTGGGGTTGGGACTTGGTCAGTGGCCAGCTACGCCCAGTTGTCACACGCCAACCACCTGCTCCTGAAGCTCTTTTGAATTTGATCTCGTGTAACTGCAAATGTGGTTGCGAACGTGGTTGTATTTGCAGAAAAGCTGGCATTCAGTGTTCCCAGGTATGCGGCTACTGTCGCGACAGTGGATGCAGCAATTTTGAAGTGGTAGATAATGACGAGGATGGTGTACCGCAAGATGAAAATCACAATAATCATGGACAATCTGAAGCTGAAAACAGTGATGAAGAAGTAACCCTTGTTGAACAGGACAGTGAATCCTTAAGTCTAGCAGATCCACCAGCCAGCACAATCAAAAGAAAGAAAAAATATAAGGCTAAATGACGTTCATAGCGATATGTGGCAACCTAGCATCTGAGAATACTTAATGTTAATAATAAAGAACTTTATTGTCAGCTCTGTTGTCTTTTTACTCAAAAAAATGTTCTAAACTATAGTCACACCTAAGTTTCAACACCAAAAACACCTTTCTACTGTGTGCACAAGCAAAAATATCTCGTATTTTGTAGAAATGGCGGTCATCTTGGATTTGGTCCTCTAGCGGCAAATGCTTCAATGGGAATTATGAGGACTTTTAATATGATGATCAGGGAATATTCAGGAAGGTACCCACCAATTTTCATCTCTCCCCTATTTTTGTCCAAACTTTGGTCAAAATTGTCCTAATTTGACTGAACTACAGTAAAAAAAAACCGAACTGTCAAATAAGAACATGTAAAACAGTGCATAAACATTTTCTCCCACTTATTTGGCTTCAACTCCTCATTGCTCGGCTACTTATGATCAGATAAGATTTATAAGCACACTTCCTCAATCTCAGACTGAGAGTGCTCTGAAGTGTGGGGCAGGTGAATCCAGCTTTTTTCCTGTTAATACAGGAGTGAGACAAGGGTGCGTCCTTGCCGCATCACTTTTCAACACTTGTATGGACTGGGTATTGGACAAGGTTGTAGATCAAAGTGATTGTGGAGCATCCGTCGGCAACACCAAGATCACTTATTTTGTTTTTGCCGATGATGCAGTAATCTTTGCTGAGTCGCTGGAGGTCCTGGTGATGGCTCTCGAGGCGCTGCACGAGGAGGCAAAGCCTTTGGGACTTGAGGGGTCTCCTGGCTTAAGACCAAGGTCCAGGTGTTTGGAGACTTACTAGATGATGCAGTACAGTCTGTTCATGTGTGCGGCGAGGACATCTTTCCAAGGATTTTGGAAAGTTTTACATACCTTGGTAGCGCAGTCCATAATGACGGCGGGTCACGTCAAGAAGTCTTACGGCGGATTGGCATAGCCCACGGTGTTATGGACTCGCTCAGCGGGAGTATTTGGCGTTGTCGGTACCTGTGCAGGAGGGCAAACATCCGGATCTTCAAGTCGCTTGTGATCCCTGTCTTACTCTATGGTTGTGAGACATGGACACTAAATAGTGACTTGAAAAGACGAATCAATGCCTTTGGTAATAAGTGTCTTCGCAGAATCATGGGGTATCGCTGGGATGATTACGTGTCAAATCAGCGATTGCACCGTGAGACTGAATCGAGGCCTATTACCTGCATAGTCCGTCAGCGCCAACTTCGGCTATATGGGCATGTGGCACGCTAGCCTGAAACCGATCCTTCCCATCGGGTTGTATCTGTAAGAGACAATCCGGCGTGGAGGAGGCCAAGGGGCGCCCACAAGGCTCGTGGCTGGGGCAAGTTGATGTTTCTTGTCGAGAGCTGCCTGGTATGGGAAAGGAGCCTGCATGGGGACTCGCGCGTGGTGACCCCGGGAGTGGCTTAGTAGGGTGGGCGAGGCGACGCGCCCCCGGCGTATGTCCCCAATGATTGATTGATTCCTCAATCTGCACACTTTTCTGACTATGTCGGTATAGGATACGTCCCAGTGTGATAATATCAAAAGGATCAAAATAGTAATTTAATCTTGGTTCTGCTTGAATCTCAACCGCCGCGTCGCCTTCTCATGGAGCAAACGACAGTGAGCGTTTTCTGCGGGGGTAGAGCAGGAAGAGAGTAACCGCTTGCAAGTGAAAAATTAATGTACTCCACCGCAGAAAACGCCTTATGTTTACCTGCCTTTTCACCTGTTTTCTTTATTCATTAACTATTTTCTTTAATATAATATACTATGTGGCATCGCTGTGGATTTACTAGTCCCGTGAGTATGTTCCCACCGTCCTATTTTTGCTATGCCTGTGTTTTTTAGTGTGATTTAGGTGCCTCATATTCTTTTCGTATGATATAATTAAATCTATGTAATCAAACTATTTTTTATTGATTCATTTACTCATTTATTTAGTAATATTTTTTGTTTGGGCTGGGGGGGGGGGGGTGTTTTAGTTGTTATAATTTCTTATTGCCTCTATGTACGTACAGTATATTTTTTCTACCCGATGTTTGTACTGTGTTGCCCCTACACTACCTGGTACTGTGACAACTGTGATCAAGCATCCTGCTTATTATTTGGTGTCTCTTCAAGACCCAAGTCCCTGTACATTTTTTGGTCGATGATTTTTATCCGGGTATTCATATCTGGGAATTATTTGTCAAGTTTTTTAAGTAAAAGTTTGTATTACCTGTTTATTCTACCCTTTTAGTAGTTTCCTGGGTGATTACTTTCCTGGGGGTGATTCCTTTACTTGTTACACAGGTTTAAGGGTGGAAAACTATGGCTTACTGGTGACGAAACAACACATACACCCTAATCCATCAACATAATCTTTATATGCGTTTGCTAAATGTTCCTTTTCACCATAATCCTTCTCTTTCAACACCACTTTGTTACTCATAATATTTATATAATAATAATTAATGTTCATAATAATAATCAAGAATCATGATATTTTTGTTGTAAGTTTTTTCTCCTGAAACAAATTCCACATATTCAAATATACGCTTACTTTATGTTTCATTTGCTATGTTTCCTCTTCAACCGGTTTTTAATATTCACCTCATTTACATGTGGTCGCAAACGCCTACTTTTCCTGAAATCACAATCTCACTATCGAGCATCCAAGTCTTTATACATATTTCTCCGACACATGATTGCGTGAGATTAAAGAATACTCCCAGCTTTGGTGACAGGCTGGCTATGATAAATTATATCATGTTCCTACTGCGTTGCCTTCAACAAAGAGAACACAACTCTTGTAAAATAACCATACCGAGTCTTATTCAAAACTGGTACACATTTTGTATTCTATAATATACGATAATTTTTCTCCATTTTCTCCCACATACCACACAATACACAAACCTCTCCCACCAATTAGGTACGCTTCACAGTAAGGCTAAAAAAAAAAAAAAAGGGGGGTGGGTTGAGCAAATTTAGTGGTGACAACCGTAAGTCACCGGTGCAGAAGGGGAGAATGGGGGGGGGGGGGAGGCAGAGGAAAGTCGTGATTTAATATTGTACAACTCTACGGTCACTAGTAGATAACAGGATAAATAGAAACACGGTTGATAACCCCTTGGACCTTTCCTTACACGAGTGATAAAATGTCTTTCATACATTTTTATGCAGAGCTTACACATGAACAGATAGCTTGTCTTGTTCTATGATCTGCATTATAATTATCTCTACCTCCAAACTCTATCATTAGGTCATAATCACCCTTTATATTAAAGATATGTTTACAAAGCTAATGGGCTTTAATATTATTTCCATTGCACACCACGGTAATATTATTTTTCTTAACCTGCGTGCATCCATACGTTACACCTTATGACACAAGCATCATCCTTTCCATATCAGTTGAATACCTGGCACTATCCGCGAAATGCATGATGGAAGGAAGGCCAATAAGAATATCCTCACACCTGCGCCTATCTTTATGCGAGGAACACGATGCTATAATAATTGTTAATTTGTAATTCCTTCTTCAAGCATTAATTTCGCGTTGAGGTCGTTAGTAGGGCCTCACCATAGTTTTACGATGCATTTTCTTTTTTTTTACATCATAAATGTCTAGCCACGGGGCTAAAAAAGAAGAAAAAAAAGTTGAATGCCCGCTAGCCGGAAGGGCATTACAATTTGACTACTTCTCTATATATCTCCCTATATTCTATTTCAAAGTCATTTTGTTCCCACATTTTTTCCAGGGAGAATGCTGCTTTCGATTTTTTCCCCTTAACAAATCTCACTTTTCCATATGCATTTACTTGATAATACATTTCTTTCGTCTCCTCTTCCATTGGATATGGCTATTTATCTCATATACATGTGGTTGAAAAACTATAATTTACACAACTCATCACCACATTATCACTCTTCTTTGTGTCTTTTGCTCACTTATTCCGCATATGACTTGCTGGTATTGAAAAATGCTGCCGACACAGTTGACAACGCTGACAAAGATGTTGTAGGTTCGTTTTTGCTACGACGCCTTCTACAAAGAGCACATAATTCTTATAATCTAACCATACGTCATCCTAATGAAGACCTATCCACCTTTATTATATCGCGTGTGATCTTTTTTCTCCACTCCACCCACTTACCTAGCCCCCCCTCCCACTAATCATGTGCGCTCTTCCCCTTTCACAGTGGGTATGAAAAGTGAAGGGCCAGGAAACATTGCACACAGTTTTAGATATGTCTCAAAACATGAAATGAAGAAAAAAAAGTGTTCTTTTCATCACCCATTATCCTGAAAAAAGTACACCATCCCCTAAATAACCCGGATATCAAAACATTGAGTGCCATATCGTGGAAATAAAGGCTCTGTAATATTTGTTTCATGGAAGCACAACCCTCTATTAGAATTCCTTGCGGTTAGCTGCAATTTATTTTGTCAAGTATCTCCTCCACTCTCTGTGTCTTCACATGTATTCATCAGGACCATAAACAGTTAGCGACCATTTTTTTCCCAAAGTAGCACAATGTTTTTTTTCTTCAAGAGATGAATAGATGTAACTAAAAGTGTTGTGGATGACGTCGGGAATAATTCCAGTACCGACAGTGTGGCAAAGAGTGGAATAATAGCATTGTAATCACAACTATTACCATACGACGGGGAAAAAAACTAGTTGCCTGCCAACACCTGAGTGGTGTTTGCTTTCAACAATGCATAGTGTATTGAAGAAAAATTATATTGAAAAGCCATCATGTCGTCAAAGAATAATATCACGTAATAGTATTCTTGATTACCATTATATATTACCATTGATTATAAAAATGTAGCATCGCCTAACAAAAAAATAGTGTCGACTAGGAGTAACATGTATGTGTATTATTTTTCATTTCCTTTCACGAAAAAAAAATGTATCCCCTAAGAGCCTTATCCATGTGTATTTTGTTTTACTCTCAATGAACAACAACAACAAAGAAAAGCATTCCTTGAGAGCAATATCCTTCCGTATGATTATTATTTATCACCCTATATTAGGGTACGCCGTATAACAAAAATTCTTTTTCTCAACTTTGGCATGCCAATTTCCTATATAAAATAGAATTCTAAGACGATTTTATCTAGTTCCATTTTTGCATTTGAGCAATTCTTACTATACAAAATCGCACTTTTATATTGCACCCTTAACGAATAATGCTTAAATGAGTACGCAGTGTCCGGTTGGTCCTGTGTATTGCATCATGCACCAATATGAGTTCCAAATGACTAGCGTGGTAAGCTCTTTCTGATCAGTTGGTTCATCAGGCACTACATCACAGTGTCACAGCCTCTACGTTGGCCTAGAACGTGTCCATCATGTCCTTCTTAGACCTGAAGCAGGGCATGGTCTCCCAGTGGTGGGCCCGAGCCCGGATGAACCCGTCACTGGCCTGCTGCCCCACCACTGCTGCCGCAGCCTCTGTCACCTGCTGCACGACTCTTTCGGTGCTCTGAGTGTGGATAGAGAACTCCGGAACCTCGTACGGCTTGACCAGGATCTCCTGGATCTGATCCCCGGACAGTGAACAGGTGAATGCCGGCTCGTGCACCTGGCCAGGCTGCCAGCTGATCAGTGTCTGCAAGCTGGTGGCTGACAAGTTCAGCTTGGGTATGATGCGAGGTCTTACACTGGTGTCCCCATACTCCTCGCCAGCCCTCAACTTCAAAATCTGGGTCACGGCGAACCTGCGGTCGTCCTCACTCTGACTCGCCATCAGCGAGAGGAGGACACATTCTGAGTGTGCGAACCATGCTCCTGTCCGCACGTAGAAGGTCACAGCTGTTTGGACCTTCTTGGGCTGCGACCTCATCACTCTGAGCTGCGTGAGGATGTGCTTGGGGCCGTCCTCTAGTCTGTGGTGAACCTTGATGTCGTAGTAGAGTTTGAAGTACACCTGCAGGCAGTACTTGACTAGGATTTCCAGGGTGTTCAGTTCTTTGCCAGTCAGTCCATGCCTTCTGGTCCACATATACACGAGCGACTGGGCTGTGGTGAGCCATCTGGAGTGAGACACCTTGCCACACTTGATCTCCTGCAGCTCGGACGGGAGAACGCCCCGCTTCACAGCCTGGACCAGCTGGTAGGAGACCTGCTGGTCAGTGGACATGTTGACCAGGATATACTCCGGTATCTCCGTGAGATCTTCACCGCCTGGCACTCCTCTGAACTCTGCGTTGTACTGCATCTCATTCACGCTGGACAGCAGACTGCACACTGGACCCGTGAAGCCAGTGTCAGATGAGGTAGGCCCGTCGATGCTGGTGATAAGGTGGCGCAGGGGCAACTCTTTTGTGTGCAACACGCATATACTCCAGAAGAGCTTGCGTCCCAGCATCTTCTCCAAATGGGCGTGAGTACCACCCTTCCACCCCGAGTTGGCCCTAGTTGCGTCACCTTGCAGTACGATCAGTGAGTCGGTGGAGTCGTATGTCACCAGTAGATCATAGAGAGCCTGAGCCACCTTGAACGCAGGCTTCTCAGGTGGCACCGGGTCCTCTGGTACAAAGTGCCAAAGGTACCTTCCAGATGGCTCCGCTGTCACTGACACATGCTCCTCCCTGATCAACCTTGGGTGCAGTTTCCCATAGTTGTCGGGCACCATCGCCCTGGTCTTGTCCTTCCTCTCATCGTAACCCAATCCAACTATTTTGGTACCCTGGTTAGGGTACGCCGTATAACAAAAATTCTTTTTCTCAACTCTGGCATGCCAATTTCCTATGTAAAATGGAATTCTAAGAAGATTTTATCTAATTCCATTTTTGCATTTGAGCAATTCATACTATGCCAAATCGCACTTTAAGCTATGTTTTGCATATAAATATAAAAGTCCATTTTTGCATAGCAAGAAGTGCTCAAATCAAAAAGTTGAAGCGGTCAAACCACCCTTAAAATTCAATTTTACATAAGAAAACACCCTGCCAAATTCGAAATAATCTATATTTCACTTTTCATAGGATCTACGGCGTACCCTACCCTATATGTCAAATTTATTTTTATCAATTTACGACAATACGACATTTACGACAATTTTTAATTCTTTATTACCCTCGATTACAGGAGAATAGTATCCTCTGAGAGCAATTTCCTTATGAATATTGTTCTTATTTTACCCTTGATAAAAAAAGATTGTGTATCCTTAGAGCAATATCCTTGTGTATAATTCTTAACTCTACCCTCAATGGCACACTAATAACATCCCCCGGGATATATTGTATTATGTGTTACTCTTTATTTAACCCAAGATGACAAAATAATAGTATCCCCTGAGAGCAATTTCTTTGTGTATATATTTTTTTTTCGTCCGAAGACAAGAACAAAATGGTATCCCCTGCGAACAATATCCTTGTGTACAATTCTATATTTCACCCTCGATGACAAATACAATAGTAACCCTTGAGAACAATATCCTTGTGTACAATTCTATATTTCACCCTCGATGACAAATATAATAGTATCCCCTGTCCTTGAAGGACCTTGAAGGGCAACGCCCTCCGTGTCCTTTACGCCCCACAGTGTCCTTGACGCCCCTCAGTGTCCTTGACGCCCCCCTCTGTGTCCTTGACACCCCCGTTTGTGTCCTTGAAGACAACGCCCTCAGTGTCCTCAACTCCGTATCCTTGACGCCCCCCTCCGTGTCCTCCATGTCCTCAACGTCATTGAAGGTCGACTAATTACTTCCGGGTACAAAGTGTTCGCTGGTGGCATAATTACATTTACTCACGGCCTCTTGTAGCTTCCTTATTTTCGTATGTTATTATGTTCCACAGACCACTGTAAATCTGGACTGCGCATGGAATATCGGCCTGTTGCACAAGGGCCCCAAAGTCTGAGTGCTTGTTTTCAACTTCACTGTTCACTCGGTAACCAGGAAGGATATCGAAGCGAATTTTCGTAGGTTTTCAGTTCCTAATAGAAAGTCGCTGATAGCGACGTAGTCTACATAGGAGTGGAAGAAGAAATTATAGGAGATGAGTGGAGATGATAGGAGTATATAGGAAGTAAAGAAGAGGTTGTTATGGAGATGTTGAGGTTAGTAGAAATGAGTGTAGGGGGTTGAAAGGGTGTGAAATGAGGTTACGGTGAGGTGGAGGAGGGGTTTGGGGGGGGGGTTGTGGCAGGAGGGGGGTTTATGGGGGGAGTGTTAGTGGCCGAGGTTGAATTTCGTGGCTTCGCGTCCGCGAAACTGGACACGTAATTTTAGGTTATGTAACAGTGGTGGTGAATGTTACGTGTGTGTGTGTGTGTGTGTGTGTGTGTGTGTGTGTGTGTGTGTGTGTGTGTGTGTGTATGTGTGTGTGTGTGTGTGGTTGTGTGTGTGTGTGTGTGTGTGTGGTGTGTGTGTGTGTGAGGTGATTAAAACCATATGAGGGGAAGTTTATGATGCGTCTCGGATTTCACTCACCTCACAACCCACTCACAAGTCACAACACCTAATAACCTACTTATTAATAACTCATAACACCTATAACCCCAATCACAACACCTCATAACCCACTCACAACAAACCATAACTACTCATAACCACTCACAACAAGTCATAACTACTCATACCCACTCACAACACATCATAACCAACTCACAACAAATCATAACTACTCATAACCCACTCACAACACATCATAACCACTCATAAAATGTATAACCCACTCATAACCCCTCACAACAACTCATAACCCACTCACACCGCAATAACAACACCTAATAATTATTAAAAATATCTTATAACTCTCTAACAACACCTCATAACCCACTCACAACACCCTCACAACCCACTCACAACCCACTAACAACACCTCATAATTATTAATAATATATTATAACTCTCTAACAACACCTCATAACAACTCACAACCCACTTTAAACACCTCACAACCCACTCACAACACCTGCCACCTTAACTATCATTCCCTACCACATGCACAACCACACTTCACCACAACCCATTACAACTCTCACTTACACACCACTCCTAACACCAGCCTTCTATCCCCCCACCAGTGGGGCCCCTATGCAGCCTGGCGATTTCAAAACACTGGCGCGTAAACAGTCCAGAGATCTAGTGGTCTATGTATGTATGTTCTTACGTTTATGGAGGCGTATTTATGGCTTCCAGACATCCTCCTCCAGACACCTACTGCCGTGAGACCTACACGAGGTAGTTCCTGTTTGTTACCACTACCTACATCCACCTTTTATCCCCATCCATTAATTTATCTAGACTTTTTTTTAAAGCTCCCTAAAGACTTCGCAATAACTACCTGTCTACTAAATCCATTCCAATCATTTACCACCCTATTTGTGAACCACTTGTTCCTTATTTCTTTTTAAAATCTACGTTTTTCCAGCTTGAATCCATTACTTATTTTTCTACCCTGGTTTCTAGCCGTACAAATGTTTCCTTCCTAGCCATAATTATATTCCTTTATCCATTTAAAAACTTCTATCAAATCGCCCCTTACTCTGCGCTTCTCGAGTGAGTGTAAATTAAATAGCTTCAATCTCTTATCATAACTAAAGTTACGCATCACTTGAATAATTTTGGTCATCCTTCTTTGCACTGATTCTAACAAGGCTATATCCATCCTGTAATATGGAGACCAATACTTAACCGCTTAGTATAGGTGAAGTCTGACTAGAGCCAAATAAAGGTTTAGAATACCCTTAGCACTTCTACTTTTAACACTTCTGGTAATGAATCCTAGCACCCTACTAGCTCCATTTCTAGCCTCAATACATTGTTTCCTATGTCGGAGGTCGGAGCTCACCTTCACTCCCAGCTCTTTCTCACCCTCTGATCTTTTCAGCGATACATTGCGTATGGTGTATCTATTACCAGGGGTTTTTCTACCAACATTCATAACACTGCACTTATCAATATTAAATTTAATCTGCCATCTGACAACCCACTCATTTATTTTATCTAAGTCTCCCTGCAATATGTTTACATCAGACTGTGATCCAATAATCCTACCTACCTTAGTATCATCAGCAAACTTGCTGATATCACTGCTAATCCCACTATCCAAATCGTTGATGTAAATAAAAAATAGTAATGGACCCTAAACAGACCCTTGTGGAACTCCACTTGTCAGCTGTCCCCATTCAGATTTAGAACCATTAATTGTAACCCTTTGTTGCCTATTACTTAGCCAAGCTCTGATCTAACAAAGAACCTTCCCATCTATTTCATGAGCCTTAACCTTATTTAAGAGTCGCTCGTGTGGTACTTTGTCGAATGCCTTACTAAAGTCCAAGTATATTATATCATAATCCTTATCATTATCTGCCGTCTTATAAATTTTCCTATAAAAACTCAATAAATTGGTGAGACATGACCTACCCTTGGTGAATCCATGTTGTGAATCATTGATCAAACGATGTTTTTCTAAGTGATCCCTAATGTTTTTTGCAATAATAGATTTAAATAATTTACCTACCACTGACGTTAGACTAACGGGTCGATAATTTGACTTTAGTCCTCTGTCCCCCTTCTTATATATGGGGTTTACATTTCCTTTCCTCCATATTAACGGCACTTCGCCTATATCAAACGATTTCCTAAAAATGTGCACTACCGACTCTCTAACAACCTCTATGCATTATTTTAATACTCTGGGGTAAACTTCATTTAGTCCTGGTGAGAAACTATGTTCATGCCTTTACCCACTGAATTATGGTGCTAAGTCGCAAACACACACACACACACACACACACACACACACACACACACACACACACACACACACACACACACACACACACACACACACACACACGTAGATCTACATATATGTACAATTACAGACAAACAATGTGTGCCGAATACTAGTATATCTACACCGGATAAAAGCTTTTGGGACTTGATTAAATGTATATAGTGGTATCTGGCAACAACCCAACAACTCTCTCTTGTTTCTACTGGGCGTCTATTTGACCCAGTCAGGTCACCACATCACTCTATGAGCCAAGTGTGGGTCACCACTTCTGTCAGACGCCTTGCGGCTGTTGTACCCCACTCTCCATGTCAACTCTAATTTCAATACACATTTCTGTTAATGTATTACATATACACTAACCACTGTGTGAATATCAACCCCACTCACACATGGGACACCCAACAAAGACTACCCACACCAAACACCACACCCATGCGCCTCTGCCTTCCTCCTGGGCTTCTGCTCGAGCCATTCTAATTCTACACAGGGGCCTCCCATACTAGAACTCCTCACTAGAACATTGATGGCAAGCGGTGAAGGTTTGATGATGAGGATGATGATGTCGATGATGATGATGATGATGATGATGATGATGATGATGATGTTATAAATTCCTCATAAATAAGACAATAAGAGAATAACGAAAGGGTGGTGGATGAATATAATTCGGAAGGAGTATTGATAATTCTCTCATGAAAATATATATTTCGTAGGAACGTGAAAAATAGAAACAGGAAGAGAGTTCCAGATTTAAAACAGTGCAACGGATGAAAGATTGAAGATGCTGGTTAAGTCTTGCTTTAGTAAGATGAGCAGAATTGGGATGATAATGCGTAGAAAATCTTGTGCAGCGAAACCACGGGAGAGGGGGAGGCATGCAGTTAGCAAGTTCGGAAGAGCAGTGAGCATGAAAATAACGGTAGAAGGTAGCAAGATAAGGAACATTTCGGCGGTGATTAAAGATTGAAGACAGTCAGTCAGAGGATGGAAGTTTATGAAACGAAAAACGTTTAACACTAAACTGTTTTGGGAAGCTGTATGAGTGGATCTCTCCCAAACATGTGAGGCATACTCCATACATGGGCGGATAAGACCCTTGTACAGAGCAAGCAAATGGGAGGGAGTACAAACATGGACACATGCCACAGGACACCTAACTTCTTAGAAGCTCATTTAGCAGATGATATGTGAAATTTCCAATTCAGGTTATTAGTAAAGGATAGTCCAATAACGTTCATTGTAGAAGAGGGAGACAGTTGATTGTCATTGAAGAAAATAGTATAGTTGGAAAATTATGTCGAGTATATTGGGGAAGAAAGTGGGTTTTTTGAGGCATTGAACAAAAAAATTGGTCTGGACTCTGGGACTGAGACTGCTGTGAAGAATGGGGGAGGTGTATCCAGCTCCTTTCCTGTGAATAACAGGAGTGATGGGTGCGTCCTTACCCCATCACTTTTCAACAATTGTATCCACTGCGTATTGGGCTAATTTGTAGATCAAAGTGTTTGTGGAGCATCCCTCGGCAACACCAAGATCACTGACCTTATTTTTGCCGATAATGCAGTAATCTTTGAGTCGCTGGAGATCCTGGTGATGGCTCTCGAGGCGCTGCACGAGGAGGCAAAGCCTTTGGGACTTGAGGTCTCCTGACTCAAGACTAATGTACAGGTGTTTGGAGGCTTATTAGATGAGACAGTACAGTCTGTTCTTCCGTGCGGTGGGGACATTGAGATCTTGGAAAGTTTTACATACCTTGGTAGCGCAGTCCATAATACCGTCGGGGCACGTCAAGAAGTCTTACGGCGGTTTGGCATAGCCCACGGTGTTATGGATTCGCTCAGCAGGAATATGTGTCGTTGTCGGTACCTGTGCAGGAGGACAAAGATCCGGATCTTCAAATCGCTTGTGATCCCTGTCTTACTCGATGGTTGTGAGACATGGACACTAAATAGTGACTTGAAGGGGCGAATCGATGCCTTTGGTAATAAATTTTTTCGAAGAATCATGAGGTAGCGCTGGGATAATTACGTGTCAAATCAGCGATTGCACCGATTGACTGAATCGAAGTCTATTACCTACACAGTCCGTCAGCGCCAACTTCGGCTATATGGGCATGTGGCACGCTACCCTGAAACCGATCCTTCCCATCGGGTTGTATCTGTAAGAGACAATCCGGCGTGGAGGAGGCCAAGGGAGCAACCACAAGGCTCGTGGCTAGGGCAAGTTGATGCTTCCTGTCGAGAGATGTTTGGTATGGGAAGGTAGCCTGCATGGGGACTCGTGTGAGGTGACCACCAGGAGTAACGTCGTAGGGTGGGCGAGGCGACGCGCCCCCCGACGTATGCCCCCAATGATTGATTGATTGAACAAAACAAAGTTTGCTTTGCCCCATTCAGAAAATGTAGAAAGATCAGAAGTCAGGTGCTCTGTGGTCCTCCGTGAATATATCCTTGTGAAATATGCTTTGTGTCGTGAATCTTATTGTCAGGCTGTTCTCAATATGACGGCTTGGACTTCATCCTATGACCCGCCTTATTCCTGGCACAGACGGCGTAACAATGTTGATCTGACTTGACTTCACGCCTAGCACCATGTGATCGCTGTTGTCTACATGCTGGTCACCAGTTGGGCCGAGATTATCGGTCAGTCTTTCCCCACCCGCTCCCAACATCCAGCCTTGGAACCGCAACTTCAACTCATCTCTGTCACCACTATGTTATAAGAATGGACCGGCCTGCATAGTCTTGTACCAGGTGTGTTCCTTGCAGATATGTGTGGGGTGGAGATATACACAGTGGTAGGTGTATGAAAATATACCCAGCACTATGTAATATTTACACATGAGACAAAGGCGAGTGGAGGGTGTCACCGAAACACTAGGGAGAACGTCATGCCAGGCGGTGACCCCAGCGCCCACTGATTCAGATTGAACTGACTGATACACGCCCAGACGAGGGGCAAGGAATGTGGGGTTGCCAGGTACTCTACATGCGGTTACCATTACAAGGCTCAGTATGGTACATAGAAGGAGCACCATGAAGAGAGTTTGCCATGTACACACTGAGTACCATGGAAGGCAAATCAAGATGAAGAAGAAGAGAAGAAACTCCCAGAACAATTATATACTTACGGGGTCGTATACAGCACTTGCAGTCCTTCTCCCCACAGAAGTAATCTAGTAACTCGTAAGCATCTTCAGGGCAAGCCTTGGCACACCAGCCTCCCACATCCATGCATTTGTCCTCGGGCGTACATTCTGCAAGCAATGGGAGGAGCGCCTTAGTGTTTGATGGCAGCACGTCGCTCTGGGTAGTGGCATTGGTTTTGTTATTAATCCCGGATGCTGGCTCAGGAAAACACAGTCTTGATGGTGCGGATGTATTTATGTGCACGTGCAGATGAAGTACACGTGGAGTATAAAGATGTGCAGGCAGCTGCACAAGTAAACCAGCCGGGCTGTAAAGTAGACTACGAGCACTAGCTGGCTTCATCAGCGTAATGGGGTAGTGGGTAAGCAGGACCTGACTGGCTAGCTGGTGGGGTTCACAGCGAAAACTCCGGTCTCGCTCAGTCTAACTCGACTCATGCTTGAGTCATACCCAACACATTTCACTCACAAAACCACTCAACAATCACAGTCACTTAACTACACACCTCACCCGAGATATTTGGAGTTTATAACCTTAATGATTAAAATGTTGCCTAACGAATATAACTATATAATCGTACTGTGATTCGTAAAAGTTCCTATAGTCCGGTGGCTGGGCCGGGGGACCTTGCAATGTTTGGCAACAATCATTTTTTAACTTTTTTCGATAGATATTAGAGTCTAAATGAAATTTAGGCTGGGTGGCCACTTGTCACCGACTTGGCTTTTTCAGAATCCAAGATGGCCGCCAAGATAACCGCCATATATAACCAAAATATAAATTAGGCTGTAACTCCTGTTCTAAGTACAGTAAAAGGATGAAATTGGTGTATAAATATATGTTTTAGAGACCAAGGAAGTATATTATGATGTTATTGGATCATTGGGTGGCCATATTGATGGCATAAATGCAATATGGCAGCCAAAATACCTGTAAAAATGCCAAAATCACACTAAAACTAATATATTCTGTTGTACATGCAGTTGAATTATAAAGTGTCTATATATATATATGTATGTGCTTTGTAAAGCATATAATATGATTCTGAAGTCATTCGCCAGCTTACAAGCAATATTGATTATGATAGCAAGCAAAATATAAGAAAACAAATCTATTTAGAATCGGACAACATTTATTGTAATAATTATCATCTCTCAAACATGACATTGGCGTGACTTAAAAGTAGACATACATGTAAAGTATATGATACTACCGATAATAATAATAATAATAATAATAATAATAATAATGATAATAATAATAACAATAATAAAAATAATAATATAAATAATAATATTTAGTATAAATACTAATAATACTAATAATAAATGCAACAATTTGGCATCTTCACGTTGCCCAAATGTTTCAACGTTATTTCAACGTTTCAATACATATTATACATGTTATACTCTAATAAATGAAGCTAAATTAATGCCCCAATGGACCAAATATCTTATATCTAGGAACTATTCATCGTCCGCATCGTCGACATCCATTGCTCGGTCGTTTGCCTCATCGCTGTCATCAGGGATATCGGCATGATCTGTTGCACTCTCAGTAATGTTGAATGGATTGGAACAGGCAGTACCACCACCGCAGGTGCTGAACATCGTGCATGGAAGTTGACGCCCCATACAGCCACATTTCCCACCTCTACATGCTCGCTTAGATGTGCAGCCACATCTGACCAGCTTGAGAATGTGCTCCATGTAGGATACACCGTCCTCCATATTTCGAGGGATGAGACACTTGTTAGTGTCATCAGCTTCCCACCCGTGTTCCACTGCAGCGAGAGTTGGTGGATCCACACTCAGGGCACTGTACCAGTGAGTGACTTGGTGGTGTGCTCTACGAACGTTCTGCTCAAACGCTTCTGTAGTTGGGGGCAAACTACACAGCTTCGGTGCTGCTGTCGATTTGCCAGTCTTCTGTGCCCATAGCTTCTGTCGGATCTTGGTCATCGAAGAGGTGGGAGCTGTAATGCCATAGCACGCACCCATGAAAGCTGTTGCTTGTTCGGTGACTTCAACGATATTTGCCAAGGGTTTACCAAGCTGATCCAGAGTGTAGCCTGTGTAGCCAGAGTGTAGCCGAGCCACAGCGATTGCTTTTGTTTTCCCAATTCCATAAGTCGCAGCAACTGAATCACAGCCAGTTAGAGCATGAAGCGCCAAGAGCTCGGGTACGATTGCTGAATGTTTACGAGCGGTTTCCTTCACGTCAATGCACGACCGACCCATGATTGGAGACTGCATCGTCAATGATGACTGGAGCTTCTCACTCAAGTAGTATTAAGCAAGTAACGCGAACACGTCTGTGTCGTCACACACGACCCGCACGTGTGATTCTGGATCTTCTTTTGCAAGGTGGATGGCTGTTGAGTGATGAGTATGTCAGCTTCTTATGTGTTGATGCTAGGTCCAGACGAGGCGACTTACGACCCTTCGATACCTGCGTGGGAATGTCGTTTTCCCCAGTAACCACCAACTGGTGGTTCTGTGTCGCATGCTGCAGGAAGTTATCATCACTCAGGATTGCATCGCAAAGCAGAGTGTGAGCTGTTTCTTATTGGCTGAGTTCTTAAGTACTGCGTCCCGAGCCAGCAGTGGAGTTTTCCGTTCGAGCTGATGGACCCGGGTAGCGTTGGCTCGAGCCGATCTGGTGCTGCTCTTTGTAGAGTATTCAAAATAGCCATCGAAGCACAGGTGGACATCAGCTTCAAGCAACCTCGCGTTGACCCAGACCTTGAACACCGATATGAACGTGTCAACGGTTCCTTGGGATGGCCATTCTAATGTCCACAGAAGAGCGGCCACATCAACCACCATAGATGTTGGGCTTGTGATTAGGCGTTGTGAAACTTCTACATGGAGATTCTTTTTCAGTGTAGCTTTTCCCGTTGCCACTCGCATCTGGCCATCAGCTTGAAACATCGAGGGCGGATATGCAGTTAACTCTGTGGAGAGGACTTGTTCCAGATCCAGATTAATTTCATCCTTTTACTGTACTCAGAACAGGAGTTACAGCCTAATTTATATGTTGATTATATATGGCGGTCATCTTGGCGGCCATCTTGGATTCTGAAAAAGCCAAGCCGGTGACAAGTGGCCACCCACCCTAAATTTTATCTAGACACTAATACCTATCAAAATAAGCCAAAAAACGATTGTTGCCAAACATTGTAAGGTTCACTGGAAATATGCTGCTCTGCCACCGGACTACTATATAGTCGTAGGTATTGGCGTGACATCGCACCCTCAGACACTTCGGTGCTCTATGACACTCAGACACTTCGGTGCGTGGTCCTGGACATCCACGTAGCTACCGAGGTGTAATCGTGGAAGGCTTCAGGAGGATGATTCGTGACATCTCTCCTGCTCCCTCAGGTGATCTGCTTTAGTGTTACACACGTCCGCGGCGCATTGCCATTCAAGAGCAAATGAGCGGTGGTGTGCTGGAAAGCAGACTGATGGGGTGGCCGAACAGGACCTGTGCGGTGACCGTCCATCGGCTCGAGGGGTGTTCCTTAGTACCAACAGTCTCGGGGCAAACTTATCCTCGTCCAAGTGTTCCATTGTCGTGGTCGTCATAATGAGTCTCTTCACTATTTCACCGCGGCTTCCGCGTGCCCGTTAATGCGCGGGTTGTGAGGGGAAGGAACCTGATGTCCCAGCCCCCATCGAGCCAGGAAGTGTTGTACCGATGAAGACGTGAACTGTGGTCCTCCGTCAGTCCTCAGGATGATTGGCACGCCTGTGACAGTGAACACAGAACGTTGGACACGAAAAAAGATCCACGTACACCAACCAGGTACGTGCGCCCTGCTGCGTGGAAATAGTCCGCGGACACAGACTCGAACAGTCTGGTTGGTCTATCGTAGTCCTGCCAGAGAGGTTCGTTAGGTTGGCCGGGATGAGGGGGCGGCATTGAGAGCAACGTGAGACGACATTCTTGATAAACTTGTCGATATCGGGCCAGTACTAGATGTCTGACGTGCCGACATTTAGTTAGTTGCATCCCCCGAAGACAATCGTGTACCCTTTCCCGTGTCTCGGCGGAGGCTATGCGGTATCAGAAGCCTTGGTCCGTACATGATGAGGTCATCGTCGATGGTGAGTATACTGCTCACCAGCCATTATGCTCGCAGGCGGTGATCGAGGTTGTCATAGTGTTAAGGAAAGGCGTTGATGAAGGCGTCCTTGAGCATGTCCTGCTTCACGGCGGCGCGCACCTTCTCCAACGTCTGATTGCTTAGTGGTGCCAGACGACTGGTGGTGTGAATTGCTGAGATATGGCGGCGTAGAGAGGATCCATCTCTGTATTATCTGCCATATCATCGTTCTCCACAGGATCTTGTAATGGGGCGCGCGACAGTGCGTCTGGCGCGCAGTGCATCGCCCCATTATGCCAGGCTGCTTTGAAAGAGTACCCAATGAGTTTTTTCCTCAAGCGCTGGAATCTGAAGTTCTCAAATTTTCCCAACAGCTTGTTGGTGTGGATGGGGACTAGTGGGTGGTGATCACTAAGTTGAAGTGAGGTAGTCTTGTAAGATATATCCCATACTTCCTGATCTCCCAGAGGACAGTGGTCATATATAGCTCTATGACAGGATTCTTGGCGTCTGTATCTGTTACGAACATCGAGCCAACCTGTATTAACTTCCAGGTTTCTCCTTCCCTCTGGAGAAGGACCAATCTGATGCCGCGTGTATTGTGTCGCGTGATGCGTCTGTTTGTAGCATCGTTGGTAGCGAGGGATCGAAGTATGCCAGTATGGGTGGTTTGACGAGCCACTGCTTAACCCTCTCGAATGCTTGGTCATGCTATGCCGACCAACATCATTAATTTTGGGGCCGCAGAAGGTCCCTGAAAGGTTGTGCAGCGTCTGCAAAGGCGGAAGAAAATCCTTCCAGTTGGATGGTAAGGCCCATGCACGATCGTAGGTCTGTGATATTCTGAGGCCGTGGAAAGTCTGACATGGCTTTGATGTTCCTGAATTCGGTAGTGTACCCCAGTCCTGAGAAGGAGAAACCACATAAATCGACCTGCTTCACTCCGAACTTAAACTTGTATGGGTTCAGTGTGTTGCCCCGCTGCTCGCACCGTTGTACTATGTGGATGACGTGGCCTAAGTGGTTGCTGTAGGTGGAGTCATAAGCTAGAATATCATTCAAAATGTTGATGGTGTTGGGGATGTAACTAAGTGTCTGATCTCCTCGGCAGTTATACTCGTCACCAGACGAAACGAGACCCATAATCGCGCGTCTCGAACTTGTGCTGTCCTTAAGGTGTGATGAAGCAGGTCAAGTCTTAGTCTTCCGCTATTTTTATCTGGAAGTATCCCAGTTTGCGTCAATAATGGTGAATCAAGCTGCTCCGGACATGATCGAAGCAATCGAGTCATGAGGTGAGCGCACAGGATAGACTGGTCTCTTGACGTAGCGGTTGAGGGGTTGTGAGGCGACACACAGCCTTAGCCCAGACGGTTTGTGTACTGCACGAGGGTGGCACAGGCCGTCGGGTAATCCTTCTCGATTTTTCCCCCGTT
>JACEEZ010005629.1:0-28839 GCA_016584305.1 Chionoecetes opilio | reverse complement strand
TACGGTAAACTACTGTATGTAAAGAATATGTTGTGAGAGACTTTTCAGTTATACTCTTAATTACTTTTTTTTTGCTGAGTTTTTTCCGAACATATGTCCGTTTTACACTCACTGCTGAGATTTAAGGTGTCAACCAAAACATCCACCTTATCTAGTACGTATATCAGGTGAGCTCAGGCAAATTATACAGAAACAAGTATCACGAGGTTGGATGCATTCTAGACGGACAGTTTGCCAAACACGATAATGCAGACTAAACTCAGATAATTCAAAGGTAAGCATACACATGATTTATTCCACCAGATATAACTGTGTAATACACATGAATCTGGTCATGTGTATTCCACATGTACAATTTCACATGAAATCAATTTGCATATTAGATCAGATATCCATGTGTGTTCCACGTGTAGAATCCATGTGTATTCCACATGAATTATGCGACATTTGCCCACTGGGATGTTTACCCGTGTGCACAAAACCATGGGTTGGACAGCGTGTACTCACTGGGAGCAAAGCAGCACTTGCAGTTCGATGCATGACACAAGTCGTCCACGTAGTACCATGGGTCACAGTCCTTGGTGCAGTAGCCGCCCTTGTCCGTGCATGAGCGGGTGACAGGACACACGGCTGGCGGGGAGCAAGTGGCATAGGACACGTTGGCAGGCACAAGGATAGGTTCATGCACCGGCGTACACACATGTATACACGTTTGTATACACACATGTATGTAAGTGCACAGAAATAGCAGCAAATTGTACTCTTATACATCAAAACCTAAAAACCTAAACGAAAGACTAAACGTTTCCAACTGTTATGGTCTTGAACTCCTTTAAATAAATTATTATCATCAAAATATACTTGCTTTGTTTCTTTAATAATGTGTTAGTTATTATGGATGGTGCGCGCTGAATGGCTAAAAGGCATTTGCCAAACGAAAGCAAATGTTTATCCGCGTTTTTTGAAAATTTTAAATATTGTTTGGTTGGGTTTGCTGTCGTTTGCCTCTGCCGTGGCATTACTGAAAACGCCTTTTAAGAAATTGGAAAGAATACAAAGAACAGCAACTAAGATAGTGCCTAAGAGAGGTAGATAGCCTGTATTGGGTGTAATTCAATCATTCATTAATCACCCGCTCACTGATGCTGTCAAGAGATACTCACGAGAAGTTAGACAACAATCACAATCACCGGTTTGGCACAGTGCAGGAACCTTGTGTCCCCCAATATCATCACAGGCCAGGGTACAGAATGCATGCACCGCTGCACAGGTGGTTTTCCCTCGTCACATTCTGCATAGGTAACGGAATTACATCATTAAGGGGTAAGGAAAAAGCAACTTATTAGCATTCCATTAGCAACATTAATATAACTGCGTGTAAAATGTGTTATGTCCTGAAAGTGTTCAAGCCTCATTTGATCGAGGGAACTTATGCAATACCAAGAACATTAATTCAATCTATCCTGTATGATGTTAAGAAAGTGAAGTCTATGGTGTTGGCGAGGCAGACACCCTTTTGGTTGGGTTGTTCGATCTGGCGTTTACTCACTCTTGTCAAAGCAGCACTGGCAGCCCTCCCCATCACAAAGCCCCGGCAGGTAGTTGTTTGTCGGACACACCTTCATGCAGCGACCTCCTTTCTCAGTACATTCGCTCTTTGGCTTACAAATAGCTAAGGGTGGAAAAAGATAGGGGATTGTTCACTTATTTTAAACCCCATAAGAAACCAAAAAAAGTTAACTTCCTCTTATTTGTTGTATAGTATATTGAAAAGTGGTGAAAGTATATATATATATTTATGTGGTGTGTTGCAGGTGGATATTGAAAGGTGAACACATAAAGGTAATTCATGACACAAAAGTAAACATGTGAACACTTAGAAAGTTATTCCATATTGAAATCTTCTGATTTAAAGTATCAAGAAAACCAGAAATTACATGAACCACATTGTAACAGAGAAAAGAAACGGTAAATATACCAATAATTGTGAACAGAACATGAAAAAAAGAACTGAAACGCGTCTTAGACATCCATCATATATCACGGGGAAGACAAAGTAACAATGGTACTGTATGAATATTCATCAAATATCAAAGTATTTTTTTTATTTACCGTGTTACGGAGTAACGTGTAGGCAATGGTAACTTACGGGGTGGAATACAACACTTGCAATCCCCTTCACAGTGGCCCTCGACAGTGATGCCTTTACAACATGTCTTCGTACAGTAACCTTTAATGCCCGTACAGCTGTTGTCTTCCTTGCATTCTGTGGATGATGATTACTATTATTATTATCATTATACATGTTGTTATTGTTATTAATCTGTCATCAGCTGGGGCCGTGATAGATCAAAGTCATTGCTGTCCCCCACGAGTTGAGGTAGGGTGGAGGTAGGGCCTTCACTTCCACACCTCCGATGGCGATGTAGTGCAGACGCCCTTTTTGTGGATCCCAATCCTACCACTGGTGGTTTATATAGTTATTCTTATTATTATTACTTTCTCTCTCTCTCATCTCCCCTTCTCTCTCTTTTCTCTCTCTCTCTCTCTCTCTCTCTATCTCTCTCTCTCTCTCTCTCCCCTCTCCTCTCTCTCTCTCTCTCTTTTCCCTCTCTCTCTCTCCTCTCTTCTCTCTCTCTCACACACACACTTACGGTGAGGAATGCAGCACTGACAGTCGTCGTGGCTGTCACATAGTTCAGGCACTTTCTTCCCTCCCTCGCAAGTCGGTATTCCTCCTATGTATTTGTATATAAATTGACAGGGACGACCAGCCGCGACGTAATAGAGATACTGATGCAGCTATTCGCAGAACATGGCTCGCCAAAAAAACCCTCTACTCGGGACAACGGACCGCAATTTGACAGCCGTGATTTTTGCCAACTTTGCCGCAAGATTTGATTTCCGGCACACCACATCCTCGCCGCTAAAACCCACAGAGCAACGGCTCGCTGAACGTCAGGTACGGATCGTGAAGATTTTTTAAAAAAAGAAGTTATGGCTCCCCACCGCTGACAGCTACACCTGCTTTTTTGTCTTGCCTCCTCCTCACTCGGCCCTGCCCATGACATGGTATCAGTAGCCGCCCTTCAGCGTGCAGGGGGAAAGTGTTTTCTGCAGGGGGCTGAGGTGGGCAGGAAGGAATCGTTGTTATGGGCACAGCATGCTGACGTAGAGATAACAAGTTTGCTACCTTTTCTAGATATTCTTATTGTTAATACCATTCTTATCATTATTATTTTTGTTGTTGTGCCGTTTGGATGAGGCAAACGCCACCGCCAGTACACTGTGGGCATGGTGACTACTCTATGTTGCAGTCAGTGTGGAGGGTTAGCCATTTACACACTACTATATGTCAAGAGAAAGAAAAATATAAAGCTTCTTATGAACAGGTGGAAGTTTTGGAAATACAGCATTTGAAAAAAAAAAAAGCTAATTAAAACATTTGACTGATATTTTGATTATCTGATTTTGCTAAATAGCGTATCAGTGTACTCACAATCAGGCACGCAGCACAGGCAGGTTTCTTTGTCTGCAAAGCTTGTCAGCCACCTTGCCGTCAGTACAAGTTGTTTGCACAGTCCTCCCGCTGCCTTACACTCGGGATCCAGGTTACATTCTACGGAAAACAGGACAACCATTCCATCCCCCGAGCCTGTCCATATCATTCTTTTTAGTACAGGTAGTTAGAAAAAATGCGTGTACGAGTATATATGCAAATCAATTGAAAATAATACTCCTAATTTCACCGTGTGAAATATAAGGGGTGGTATAAAAAGTAAGGAGACAGGACAGGGATAACTGTGCAGTACTCTTGTACAGTAGATATGCACACCCCTCACGATTGTCGTATACACTTTTACCACAGTCATCCCTTCTTACCTCCTTACTTTAGTGCCCTATCTATATCCCTCACATTTATATTCGGATGCATCATTGATTTACTTGTAAGGTGCGACAATAGGGGCTTGTGTGGGTCCGGCACGCTTTGGCTTGCATGTAGCATAGAAAATAAATAAAACATCTACGAAATATCAGATGTATATTTTCATCAGATGTGTTTAGAGGCATCTCACCAAACTCAAACAGTCCCTCGGACAAAACCTGTAGCAAGATAAAGCTGTTGGTTGTGGGGGTGTGTATCAAGAAAGTCACGGGGTTAAACCTTGGCCGCGTGCCCGATTGGGCTCCAAGAATGCTGCGGCTGATTTGTGTCATGCTTTAAAAGCGGTAACCAGTCATTTATTCGTGCTCTGGTTGAAATCACATATTCAGCAATGATGATGGTGAAAATAAATGTAAGATTTTGTCTAAAAAGCTTCGTTGCAGAGATATAACGATTTTTTGATTTAAAATAGATGCACTAGAATGGCAGAGCAACTTTTTTAGCAGCTATAACAAACCTTCTAAAGTCAAATATGAAAAGTTGCAAGTTGCCAGATGTATATACATGCCGTGATGTTTTTCTTATATTGTACTGTGTTAGAAGTAGTAGCGCAGTGGTAGTAGTAGTAGTTGGTAGTAGTAAATATAACAGTAGTGGTGGTAGAAGTAGCATAGTAGGTAATAGTAGTATTGTAATGTAATGTATTATGTATTGGTGTTATGCCACTGGATATATTATATTAGTATGTGTAGGATGAAACATATATTAGCAGCATGTAGTCATGTTGGAGGTGTATGTACGTGTGGTTCCTGCCTCTTTCGGCAACACAGCCGTTATTGTGTTGCTCGGACATAACACCACCCTTTGTTAATAGTGGGTTTACAATGGACATTTAAAGGTGTTGTTCCGCTGCTGCTTACATTCTTGAGAATGCATAGTCAGTGTTTGTGTGTGCCTGTGGTTAATTGCCACTTATTTTTAGTTGATAAGCAACCCGCACACACGGTGTGTTTGCGTCATCGTCGTGTGAAAGCGAACAGCGTGTTAAACTGTTCTCATCCCACGCACTCAGCATTCCTGGGTAAACATTTGGGTTTAAGAATGAAGTCTTTTCCCTTTTTAATTCGCCGACGGAGGGCCGGAAAAACAGAAGAGGAGGAGACCCAGTCCAGGCGCTCCTAAGCTTAGACTTCATGAAAGTCTGAGTGTACGCACTCACCTGTGAGTGAGTGAGTACTTGTCACGATATTAATTGTTCGGCCCCGTCTATTAAGATCTAAACTTCTTTGGGCCCATTGGATTGAACCTGTGACTTTATATTATAAACATAACTTATAAGTTACATATATATATATTAAAATATCAATTTTAATATATATATAAGATATATATATATAATTATATATATAAAATATTTAAAATATATATTATTATATAATACATAAAATATATATATATAAAATATAT
The DNA here is from genome assembly GCA_016584305.1 of Chionoecetes opilio. Taxonomy (NCBI): domain Eukaryota; kingdom Metazoa; phylum Arthropoda; class Malacostraca; order Decapoda; family Majidae; genus Chionoecetes; species Chionoecetes opilio. Next base: position 23,486 of record JACEEZ010005629.1, on the reverse strand, counting down.
ATATATATTTATATATAATTATATTTTATAATATATATATATATATAAACAATATATATTTAAATAATAGTATTTTCTCACTCGATTCCCTTTTGGGACTTATTTTACTTACTTTCAAATACTTTAACGTTACTTAAATCAGCAAGCCTTCCTTAAACCGCTCGAACCACTTGCAATTACTACCATATTGATGTATATACCTCTGGGCAGTAAACCTTATCTGCCTATCAGGAGGGCATCACTTGGCAATCACCCCTACACGTCAGAGACCTGTATCTTACATGGGTAGATCCCGTTACCTGTGCAAAAAACAAGCTTAGAAAAGGGTAACATTGGTAGTAGTGTGGTGCCAGGGTTTTTGTGAGTTTTTACTGACACCTTTAAATGAATGATATTAACTGGTTAGAATTCTACATTGATTACAACTGAATTGAGAGTTGAAATTTGTCTTATGACTTCACTATTTAATTATAGTACGAACACTTCTCGCTGCGGAGAGTACTGAAATGGGAATGAACTTAAGGGGAAGGGGTAGGAGTTAGGGTTAAGGGGAAGGGGTAGGAGTTAAGGAGTAAGGGGAAATGCTGCCACCAGCTCAAGCGAGTAGTTCTCTGGTTTACTCCCTGAGCACGTTTGAATATATATATGATTTATTTGGTAGTCGGGGTTGATACTTAGTATTACACCGAGTGAGGCTGAAAACTCTTTTTTGGAAGTGTGGGGAAGTATTGTCCTAACACAGAATAATCACCTGAGGTTTTTACTAAATAACACAAGAACTATATTTGAAACATCATCCTATTTATTCATCATGAAATATTATTTCTTTTGTTTGAGATCTTAGACACACATATAAGCTCTAGTCCGGCACAGGAAAGCTCTCCAACCCGACACAGGAAAGCTCTCTAATCCGACACAGGAAAGCTCTCCAATCCGACACAGGAAAGCTCTCCAATCCGACACAGGAAAGCTCTTGAGAGCATAACCTCCATCACTGAATCCTATTAATGAATTATCATTTACGTATATAACATACCGCGAATACTTGTAGGTATACATGGAGAATATAAGGGGGAATATAAGAGTAATAATGTTGTTTGTGTTCACTTAAACCATGTGACGGGGTTTTTCGTCAGACTGAGACGTCCGTCGGAGCCTTGAGTGAAGTGAGTGGGGAGACGCCTCACTGGAGTGAAGGGAGTGAGAGACTGGCGTTAATAACACTTATAAGGATGGGGCAGGCCTCCTATGCGTTAATGAAACTGAAACAACTGTACCTATATATGAGCATATAGATAGATAGATTATAACAAGAAAGGGGGGGGGGAAATAGGAGTGAGTTACTGAGGTCTTACCTGGAGTGAAGGGAGTGAGAAACTGGCCCCCTCGCTGCAGGAAAAACCCGCCGAGGTTGAGAGAAGCGGGAAAAATAGGAATGTTCGGATCCTTAGGACCGGCCTCTCCTAAAGGGATTATAAGACCTCGAATGACTCTAATTAGCTAACGAAACAAGTATGCATATAAATTGGCTGCCTATGATGCAGTTTTTTACTTTGATATAGAAGAATTTAATATGTTTACTCTAATATCCAGGGAAAGATGTTCTCCCTTTTTGTGTAGCCTCCGAACATGTGTTTCAGAGCGACGAGGTAGGGAGACAGAATAGAAATTTGGTTCGACTCTCAATTTAGCGAATAAAAGACTAGCCCACCCATTTATGAACGTGATCTTTCACTATGGTATCTATTTTGAAGGACATTAAGAATCTAAGAGTGTTCCTTGATCTGATAGGAGGGTGAGGAAAGGAGGAAAGTTTTTGAATCTACCAGTTACCGATGATCACGAAATAAATGTCCCACGCATTTTGACTCGTATCCGGAGTGTATGGGGGGAGGGAGCGAGGGAGTAGATAGAAGTGAGAGATAGAAAGAAAAAAATAGAAGATAAATATTAGGCGAACAAAAGTTTGATTGACCTTAGTATAATAAAAATAACACTGGTCAACACGATATTTTTGGCAAAAGGTTTTAAAACAAATTATAACTGAATTTGGGCTGCTGATTACGAATATGAACTCAATTTTGTCTATCACATCAGGATTCGCGATATAGCATTTTTCAATTTCTGATGAAAATGATTCATCAGCCTATATATCGAAGGTTTCAAGATAAAAAACACGTGATTTTTAGTAATACATTTTGTATATTCTTAATCAAGGAATTACAAAGATTACGAAGTCCATGTACAAGTAATCAAATATAGAGACATAATTGAAATAGAAAATATAAACAATACATATTTTGGGTTTGCACAGATCAATGGCAAGTAGCAGTTATGTGAATTTTTTTTCTGGCTGATCTCTGATGTACAGCTTCTTGGTTGTCTCTCATCAAGCTCCAGCAATAATCCGCCATCATATGTGAGTCTCACCGGCCTTGATACCGTTTCTTCCATTGTTTTAATGTCCTGATGAAAACGCTCCCCTTGTTCCTCGCTCACATCCCCAAGGTTCTCCGGAACTTGTCTAAACGGCTGTGTAAATAGTGAACCTTTGATACTCTTTCTACATCCCAAAATCTCGCAGGCTCATTAGTAGCTCTTCCACAATCTCTTCATAGTTGTCTGCTTTTCTTATTCCCTAGAAAATTCTTCACCACATTACAAAATGCATTCCAAGCTCTTTCTTCCTGTCTCATTCATTGATGTGATAAAATTTGGATCTCTCATTAGTGTCTTATTTGAGGTCCATCAAATATTCCAGCCTTTTTCTTCTCTTCACTAAGACCAGGAAAAGTTGAACATATATAGCTGAAGCATTCTCCACTGTGATCAAGAGCTTTGACGAACTGCTTCATCAATCCAAGTTTTATGTGCAAGGGAGGAAAGACAATCTTCTTCCTATCCACTAGAGGATCATTGATGACATTCTTATCGCCAGATGCCAAACTCTGTCGCTGAGGCCATTTTTTTTTCACCCAATGCTCTGCTGTAGCTCTACTGTCCCAGTAACACATAAAACAGGGTATTTTTTGTACCCTCCTGCTGACCTAAAAGAAAGTTAACCATTCTCAAATCGACACAAATTAACCAACCCATGAACATGATATTGCAACCTCTCTAGGACAATCTTGATGTTGTTATTTCTTCTTTAAGTTTTACAGAATGACCTATTGGTACAGAGCCATACTTATTTCCATTGTGTAACAGAACACATTTCAAACTTCTTTTGGAACTGTCAATAAAAAGCCTCCAATTCCCTTGAATCATATGCTAGCAGTCCCATAAAAAGAAGTAGCCCTTCTACATCAGTACAATAGACAAGCTGGCCATCTGAATGGAAGTACTTACGCAGTTCTGCTTCCCTGTTACGATAAAATGAGCCACCTGTGCGGGTTTCAGCATTCGATTCTCTTGCAGTCTTGAAGACAACAGTTCAGCAGACTCTTTTGGTAGATAAAGATCTCTAACCAAATCATTCAAAGCAGACTGAGTAAACAGAATTGGTTTGTCACAATCTTCATCAGATGGCTGAAAAATATCTGTAGTGTCTTCTTCATCAGTGGGAGCAGGTGAGCAGAGATCTGTTTCATCATTTTTTTGAAGCTCAGTAAATATTGGTACAGGTATTCTTCACTATGGTAACTGGTTTGAATAGCTGAAGGGATACTTGGGTATTGCAAATATTTTTTGTTTTTCTTTTTGAAACCTTTTACATTGACAATGCAGAAATAGCAGTCATCTAAATGATTGCTTGGTTCTCTCCAAACCATAGGCACTCCAAACTTAAGTTTAGCCTTCTTTCCTTGAGACCATGATCTCAAGTCTCAACACAGGTTTTGCACACTTTGTGAGGAGCACCAATGCTTGTCTTGGTCTCCAAGTGGTACTTTGAAGTACGCAAAATACACGCTCTTAACAAAGTCAGTAATGTTGCGCCCCTGAGTCTTCAAAGTAAAGCTTCCACAGATGTAGCAAAAAATATTTGGATCATTTGAGCACTTTCTTCTGTGAGATGTAGAGGCCATGTTAGAGCAGCAACACCAACTGCGGACAAATAAAAGAAAAAAAGTTGTTAGCTACCTGAGTTGTTCCTTGAATTTGCTACCCAACCACCTACAACCTTAGGCATTGTTTCACAAAAAAGAAACAACAGGAGAAACACAATAAATAACTCAATTCAATGTAACATTCATAATAAGACACTACCTGCGGACGATTGCTGTGCAAGTTGAAATGTGTTTGTTTACTTTCGTATCATAAAGAATGGGAATGTTATGCATGTTCAAAGAAAACGAAGATATTCTCCAGTTTATTGGGAGACTGAATTAAAAAAAACCATATAATCCGGCCCTTTTGCTACACTACTCAATAGAAGGATAAATTTTTCTTGAAATTCATGAAAATGGAATATATACCTATAGCGCAAAAACGTGATGTGATAGAGAAAATATAAGATCAGATTTGAATTCAGCACCCTCAAATTAGTCTAAAACTGTTCTTAAATTCCATGCCAGAACTTTTTTTTTTTTTTTTTTGACCAGTGTAATCTGTTCCCCCCATATGCGGGGTCTAGGTGGCAACTTGCCCCAGAACGTGTATGGAGATTGAAATCTTTTTATCCTTTTTACAGACATAACCCGGGAATTGTATGATAGGAATTTCCATCCTATCTCTCCCGAATACGGGCCCTTACACACGTCTATTCCCCGGGGAAAATTAAATTCTTCAATATCAATTAACTACTCCGGCTCTCCCGTTTCCTTTCTAAAGCTGTGTCAAGAGGAGATGGGGGGTATGGGGCGAATTTAGAATGAATTTAATAGAGATTCTTCTATTCTTTGAAACGGGTGTCTAAATTTGTTTTTAGATTACACGAATATTCATAAAAGGGAAAATATCCCAATCGACCTCTGACCTGGGTAGTAACGTGGTCGTCAAATCCTGACTCATCCCCCGTATTCTCGACGTCAGGTTCGTCCCAGGAGTGCACACCGGCTCTCCTGGTTAGATAACGAGAGCCTGACGAGTCCTGAAATATCCGTCACCCTTCCAACGGGTCGACTGTGACTGAGTAGCAGTACTACTATCTCGAATTAAAATACTCCTCCCACTGAACCGGGCCCTGAGCCCGTGAAAAATAGACACCCCGAAGTCTTGAACTGAAAAAATCTCCGAGACCATTGTTGTGCTCTAGCCCGGGCACACACTCACCTCTGTGACTCAGTATTTATTTCTAACACATCCTAACCTAAAATACCATTCACCTCTTCCTCGATGAGCCTTCTTGGAGGTCCCCCTTACACGAGGGGCTAGTTTTCGTCCCCCCGGGATCGGGTTGTAGGACCCTCTCCACCGGGTTTCCACTAACCACTCTTCACTCCCGTGATAGGGCTTCACTTGCTGGGCGGCTCTTTGCACTTCCTTTTCCGTGAAAATATTTTCAACACATAACCTACCACTCAAACGTACCTCCACTACTCTGTAGATCCCATCCCATTTCACATTTAGTTTACGGCATGTCCTGGTATTGTGGTCTCTTTTCTGACCCATACCAGTGCTCCTACCTCCACCACTTGATTTTTCCGCTTTCGGTTTGCGACGTCTCGTATCGACGCGACTTTTCTGATGCGCCCTCGGGGGATTAGGGCGTGTGCCACGTCCTGTCGTCTTGTTCTCCCTCAACGCCGGTAAGGATGTCCCAACTACCCGGGGGGGCATGGCGAGAGAAGAAAGCGAAGTGGGGTTTTGTTGTCCAGGGGAGGTGTGTACCGCTTGATTCATGGTGATTTGGCACGGCTGCAACAATGTGGGCCAACGAAGAGGATGACCTTGGCACAGGGTCGAGAGGACTGACTTAAGAGTCCTGTGCATCCTCTCGGTCACCGAGTTTCCTCGAGGGTGGTAGGGGGTCGTATAGCAGAGTGATTTGGTGTCGTGCGCAGAACTGCTGGAACTCCCGGCTGGTGAACTCTCCTCCGTTGTCCAGACGATGTTGCAGGGTGTCCCATAGTCCGCCAGTTACTGCCACATGGTCTTTATGATGTGTGTAGTGTGTTTGTTTTAAGGGGGAAGAACCTAACAAACCTACTGTAATGGTCGACTACCGTCAAAACATAACGAACCTTGTTTTTCTCCGCCTCCCATATCAGTGAGGTCTATTCCTATCCTCTCAAAGGGTTTATCTACGGGGTAATTCCTTCCAGGGTTGTTTTTAACCCGCTACTTCCTTTGAATCTTTGACAAGTTACACAGTTCTTGACATATTCACACACACCACCTTCAGATTCTCCAATATATAGTTCCTCGGCTTTTTTTGATGGTTTTCTTTTGTCCTAAGTGACCTGACAATTCATGCGCATGTTGGAGAGCGAGGACGGTCATACTACGAGGAATTAGAGGACATACTGTAGACTCCCATCGTTTTTTCTCGGACATAGTATAGTAGTCATTTATTACTGTAAACTGAGCTAAGGTGGCTTTCGGTATGCGTTTTTGTAGGAACTCTACCCTCCCTCCAATATTCCACTAACTCTTTCCACACGGGTTTTTCCCCTTTTGTCGTAGGGTGAATTGTTTTTTGATTTAGTCCCAACCAAGTAGTCTCGGGCCGACGGTTATCATCCCAACTGGACGCGACAGATGGTCGCGACGAAACTATCTTTACCTTTCAGGTATTTAATCGCATAGTTATATTCGCGCATTTCCAGGATCCCCTGGTCATCCGGGGAGATTTAGTTTTTCTTTTAAATATACTGGTGAGGGTTGGTGATCCGTGACGATCGAGAATTTAGAGCCCCAAGATAATGATGGAGATTTCTACAGGTGAAAACTATAGCCAACGCTTCTTTGTCGGTGGCTGAGTAACGGGTTTCGCAAGAATTTAGTTTTTTGGAGAAATACCCGATGGGGCAATTGGAACCGTTTTGATTGAATTTGACTTAGAACCCCTCCGACGTGAGTGTTACTCGCGTCGGGTTGTAAGAATGAAAGGTTCATGAATTTGTGCCCTTACCAGGACAGGCGCATTTATCAGCACGATTTGAGGATGTTCGAACGCATGTTGGCACTCATCCGCCCAGGTGAAAGTGACGTGGGCTCTCGTTAAATTTGTAATTGGAGCGGGCACTTTCGCGAACGAAGGAACATGCTTCCTATAGAAACCACACATCCCTAAGAAACGTCGGATTTAAATTGACCGTCTTGGGAGCTTTCATTTTTGAAACGGCTTCCACGTTTTTTAATCGGGCTTACTTCCTTCGGCTGAGATCCGATGACCGAAAAAGGGTGACTTCTTTAAGCCCAAAAAGTACATTTACTGAGGTTAAGTTTCACCCCATTTGTATGGGGACTTCAAAAAAGCTGATTAAGACGTTCCAAAAGAAGGAAACGTAGGAGCCCATAGAATTAAGTCGTCCAGGTAGTTTTTTACCCATCCCTTCTGAAGGGGGAGTTAATACTAAAGCCAATCCGCCTGGAAAATATCGCGGGTGAGCATTTTCAGTCCGACGGTAGGCGCCCGAAAGCGATAAAGAGTGACACCATCGCTGAAATTGGGGGAGATCACGGCTTTCGTCATCGAGTAATATCTGGAAATGGCCTCGCGCATGTCGAGGGTAACGTAATTTTTTGACCCGCGGCTTGTTCAAACCAGTTTCTTCTAATCGTGGAAGAGGATAGATGTCGGTGGCGAGTTTGTTTATTTATGTTCGATAGTCTAAACACATTCTTTTACTACCATCCGGGTTTATTTACAAAGACGATCGGTGATAACCATGCGGCCGTGGATCTTTCTATGATATTTCTATCTTCATATCTTGAAGCATATGTGAAATTTGTTCCTTGGCTTTCTCGGGATAACGGTACGAAGGTCCTCGACTGGCTGAGGTCATCCACCTTTATATGAACCGAGGACCATTTATGAGACCTAATTCGTTTGGTCTAGGATGAAAAGGGGATCATTTTCTAGAATTACTTGTTGTAATTCTTTTTTGTTCTAAAACTGTCAGGTGTTTCCATTTTTGTCCCTTGTTTAAATTCTTTCAACCTTTTGGGTTCGAGTCCCTTTCGGCTGTGCTTTATCATTTTCCGGTATTAAGTCATTGTGAAATTCATGAATTGAATTGATTGTTTTTGCGTGAGGAATTTCTACTTTGTCGTATGACCCGAGTATAGTACCTTTGCACAAAACCTTTTCCTTTTTGGGTATTATTCGTGAAGGAATGAAAATTTGAACTTCTGCTGTCACTTGTACTAAGTAGGGGTAACTATTTTTGCTAACATTTTCCCGCGGGTAGACATGAGGTTAGAACCTGGTAACTCATTTACGTTTACCTGCTTAAAACTGGGATTGGTAAGGGTTTATTTTTCACAGGATTGAGAAGGTTTATTTGTGAAGGGTTTCGTGGCTGCTTCACGATTTCCATCGGGTTTAGTTGTATTCTTTTGATTTTGTTTCTTTTCCGGCGGATGTGATTCACGGTATGGGGGGTGTCACCCCAACGCATTGCTCTACTTTTTCCATCCCAGGTGAGAGTGGCTTTTGTGAGGAGGGTCACAACCAAGAAGTACATCGCCGTTGAGAAAAGAGTCTGAATAACGGGAAACCACTTTTTAACTTTTGTCCGTCACCGATTTCGATTTTTTGCCCATATCATACCGATAATTTTCAACGGAGTGTCTGTGATTCCTACCATTTTGGGAAGATTGCGTCGTAAGTTTATTTCCCCTCCGATTCGTTTGGCGGTACATTCTTGATCAAGTTTTAACCACTCCCTGTGTCTACTATCGCTTTCTACTATCTTCCCGTTTATATTCCCTGGATAGTGGGTGAATATAGTCACCGTCCTGTCATGATAATTGTCTAGGTTTTTGGGGTTTGACTTGGATGTTGAGGACTATTTGCCTGGCACGTCCAGGACAATTTCGATCTCCCCTCCGGCAAACCCGGGGGTTTCGGGCAGTCGAAAAAATGACCTAGCGGAGGTTTTCTCCACACTCCGGAAGGTTTGCGTTTGTGTCTGACAATAAGCACAATACTTTTGAGTGAATGTTTTCCCTCCGTGAAGGACCCCCGTGGAGGATGACTTTTCTAGTTTCACTTGGCCAAACTGACCTTAAGTTCTTGGACTTGTTGTTTTAGACTTTCCACTTCGTCCTCGTGGTCTCGGGGTTTTGAGAAACGTGTGTCTTATCGCTTCCTCTCCCGTTTAATCCCTTCCTTCTCTCTTTGGGTTGGAATCATGTTAATACTTTGAATGGGTCTTTCTTCGAGTATTTGCCGCTCGTGTTCGATGCGGTCTAGGAATTTTTTTAGGGGATATCCTTCATCTAGGAATCCTTCTAATTTTTCTCGCGACGCGACTGGTAGGCCGTACCACAGTTTTCTCTTTAATGTCTTATCACGGTCGGGGAATTTTTCATTTGGGAGTTTTGTCGCAATCACCGCATGTTGGCAAATAAAACGATGTGTGAAAGCTTGAGGAGATTCCCCCCAGTCGTAACTCATTGCCTCCAATTCCTGCCAGGCTCTATCAACACTCACTTCGGTGGTGAACTCGGTCTCGAAAAGATTTCTAAGGGCCGCCCATGTTTCTACTTTGTGGTTCGCTTGATAGTTGTGAATTAAGATTGAGAATTCTGAGCACACTCTCCCTTTTGCAATTTGGATGCGTGTTGCGTCGCTTGAGCTACATTGTTCTATTAATTCAAAGAACATTTGGAGTCGGGCCGTTGCGTCAAGGCCTTGTAGTTGATGTAACTCTAATACTGGAATATCTCGAGGTTGGATGAGTCCCTCTTTCACGCTATCCGTGGATAATTGAGGGGCATGGAAAGGTTTCGTTTGATTTTCCTCTTTCACGCTATCCGTGGATAATTGAGAGGCATGGAAAGGGTTCGTTTGATTTAGTTGCGCCCTTAACTCCTCCACTAAATTTTCTAACTGTGTCACTCTATTTCCATCTTCTTTCTCCTCCTCCTCCGTTTTTACCCCGGAAAGTAGGTTTGGTTCCCAACTCATGATTACGTTGGAGAAAAACTTCTTATAGACACGGGTAGAGATTCGATTCTCGTGTTCCGTCGGCCACTACCAGGGCACTCGGGTTTCCCGTGACTAATAAGGGTGGTTCTCCGCCGTTTCTGGTACATTCATCTCCAGATGGCCCCTGATTACTGTCATGAGTTTGTTATTTACTTTATTTCTTCCCTCATTTATCCAATGAACACCGTCGGATGCCAAGGTGTTTACGTATAGTGATGTATTAAATTGAATAATTTGGTTGTGTCCTGAGTGCTTTTTTCTCTTGTTTTTTTGAATTTTGTACCTTTTTTAAATCTCAGTGCTAATGGGTCCTCTTTCTGAATAAATAGGTGGTTCTATTAAACAGATGCACACTACCGCCTCACAATTCCTCTCAATTGTGCGCGTAATTTCCTTGATAGTGTCAGCAAGAGAACCGGGATCTATGCCATCGGCAATATCGTTGCTACCTAACCACAAAATATACAGATCATGTGGCCATTCCAGGACACTATTCAGTCTTTCATCTGAGAAGAAGGAATTTGCTTTTCCTCCCGGTTTTCTAAAAATCCTAATTTCCGTTCCTGGGACATCGAATGTTTGGGGAATTTGACTGTGTCCTACTAATGACAGTTTGTACATATTTCCTGAATTTTTGAGTCTATTTAGCTACTTTCCCAGGGTGATGTTCTGTTGTTATTTGTAGGAAATAATAACCCACCGCTTAAGTCACCAGTGTGGTGCCAGGGTTTTTGTGAGATTTTACTGACACCTTTAAATGAATGATATTAACTGGTTATAATTCTACATTGATTACAACTGAATTGAGCGTTGAAATTTGTCATATGACTTCACTATTTAATTATAGTACGAACACTTCTCGCTGCGGAGAGTACTGAAATGGGAATGAACTTAAAGGGGGAAAGGGGTTTGGAGTTAAGGTTAAGGGAAGGGGTAGGAGTTAAGGAGTAAGGGGAAATGCTGCCACCAGCTCAAGCGAGTAGTTCTCTGGTTTACTCCCTGAGCACGTTTGAATATATATATGATATATTTAGTAGTCGGGGTTGATACTTAGTATTACACCGAGTGAGGCTGAAAACTCTTTTTTGGAAGTGTGGAGAAGTATTGTCCTAGCACAGAATAATCACCTGAGGTTTTTACTAAATAACACAAGAACTATATTTGAAACATCATCCTATTTATTCATCATGAAATATTATTTCTCTTGTTTGAGATCTTAGACACACATATAAGCTCTAGTCCGGCACAGGAAAGCTCTCCAACCCGACACAGGAAAGCTCTCTAATCCGACACAGGAAAGCTCTCCAATCTGACACAGGAAAGCTCTCCAATCCGACACAGGAAAGCTCTTGAGAGCATAACCTCCCTCACTGAATCCTATTAATGAATTATCATTTACGTATATAACATACCGCTGAATACTTGTAGGTATACATGGAGAATATAAGGGGGGAATATAAGAGTAATAATGTTGTTTGTGTTCACTTAAACCATGTGACGGGGTTTTTCGTCAGACTGAGACGTCCGTCGGAGCCTTGAGTGAAGTGAGTGGGGAGACGCCTCACTGGAGTGAAGGGAGTGAGAGACTGGGGGTTAATAACACTTATAAGATGGGGCAGGCCTCCTATGCGTTAATGAAACTGAACAACTGTACCCATATATGAGCATATAGATAGATATATTATAACAGAAGGGGGGGGGGGGGGAAAAGGAGCGAGTTACTGAGGTCTTTCCTGGATGAAGGGTGAGAGACTGGCCCCCTCGCTGCAGGAAACAACGCCGAGGTTGAGAAAGCGGGAAAAATAGGAAGTGTTCGGATCCTTAGGACGGGCCTCTCCTAAAGGGATTATAAGACCTCGAAGACTCTAATTAGCAACGAAACAAATATGCATATAAATTGGCTGTGCTATATGCAGTTTTTTTAAATTTGATATAGAAGAATTAATATGTTTACTCTAATATCCAGGGAAAGATGTTCTCCCTTTTTTTGTAGCCTCCGAACATTTTTTTTTCAGAGCGACGAGGTAGGGGAACGGAATAGAAATTTGGTCGACTCTCAATTTAGGGGAATAACACGACTAGCCCACCCATTTATGAACGTGATCTTTCACTATGGTGTCTATTTTTTAAGGACATTAAGAATCTAGAGTGTTCCTTGATCTGATAGGAGGGTGAGGAAAGGAGGAAAGTTTTTTAATCTACCAGTTACCGATGATCGCGAAATAAATGTCCCACGCATTTTGACTCGTATCCGGGGTGTATGGGGAAGGAGTGAGGGGAAGGGGGGGGAAGATAAAAGTGAGAGATAGAAAAAAAAAGTTTGAAGGAAAAAATATTAGGCGAAAAAAATTTTGGGAATTGACCTTGTATCAAAAGATAATCTGTTCCCCCCGGGACCGGGGTCTGGGGGTGGCAACCTGCCCCGGAAAAAGTGTATGGAGATTAAAAATTTTTTTCCCTTTTTCCTTACAGACAAAAACCCGGGAAATTTGTATAAAATTGGAAATTTCCATCCTACTTTTCCCGAAAAAACCGGGTTTACAGATAGCAGTACCAATTAATAGTATTTATAGTATGGAAGTTGTAGTAGTAGTTTTATATTCTTTCCTGGGGGTTTCCCGCCCCGTAAAGTGCTTTCTATTTCTGTGTTCCCTTTGGTAGCAAAAATGCAGGCAATTATTCAACTTTAAAAAAAAAAAAAATTATCATGGATCCACTTAGGGTGGGAAAAAAAAAATAAACGGCTTTGAATATAAAAACCCCCTTTTTTTTGGGTCCCCTGACAGAGCCTGGTGCACTAAGCTATGGAAAAGGTAAAATCCCCCCGGGGCAAACCCTGGGTATACAGGCAACCAATACCCACCCCGTTTGGTTAACCAGGCTACACTTAGATCGAAAAAAAAAAGAAACACACGCCCTGGCAACCCCGGTTTTCCCAAATCCGGGAACCGGGGCCCGGGCTGTCCGCCACCCGGGTGGGGAGCCTTTCATAACCTTTCCCCAATAACCCTCCCCGGGGAGGGGGGCCCTGAAAAAACTTGGCGGGGAAGGAAGGGGGGGATGCCAAAAGGCCGTGCACTAGCTCTGTCGGGGGCCCCAAAAAATAGGTTTTTCCTTTACTTAAAAGAAGTCTTTTTTTAGATCCCCTTGGGAGCTAGTGCACTAAGCTCCTGCCACTTGGGGGCGGGGCCAAAAAGCCCCCGACCTCCAGGGGGAGGCAAAAGAAGCAACTGCACAAGAAAAAAAACGTTTACCATTTAGTATACCCACCCCGAATAAAGCGGAGACGCCCAATGGGAGGGGGGGGCCCGTCCCCCACCCCAGCCCCCCCCGGGACGGGGGGAGTCCCAGGGAAACACGGGGGAAAGGTCCACAAACGGGGGGGAAAATTTAACGAGCCACAAGCAACGGGGGCCGTACTCCAGGGCCCCCCTCCCGTACCCTTTTCCAAAGGGAAGGGGTTTGGGGAAAGGAAAGGGCCCAAGGGGACGCGCCTTTCCATGCCCCCCGCAGGGGCGCGAGGGGGTGACCCAATCCCCCGACTCGATGACGCCCCGGACCCGGGCCCGGGCAATCCCCCTGGTGGTGAGGGGACAAACCAGTAAAAAGGTTTCGGGGAAACAAAAAATGCAGGTCACACGCCCAGGGCTGGGAAGCACCCAATAACCCCGGGGAGCCCCCAAAAACCGGGGCACAAGGGGTGCGGCGGGCGTCCCCCACCCAACCAAGCCGGAAAGACGCCCGGGTTTGGAGACGGGGGCCCTTGCCGCTCGTTTTTAAAACCCAGCACTTTGGGCGAGAGGGGAGGGGGAGACAGCGGACCCGCCCTCCGAGAATTTCCGCCCAAAAAAGGGGGGGGAAACGGGTCAGCGCCCCAGCTGAGAAGCCCAAAACCCCCCTAGCCCAGGGTCATCGGGAAAAAAGGGCCTTCTAAAGGGGCGAGGTTTCCCGGCAGCGCCCCGACCCAAACTGGTCCCCTGCAGAAACCCGGAAAACCCTTTCCCCAAAGGGCCCCAGAAGGGACCAGGACACGGGGAGGGGGGTTTTGGTTTTGGAAAATCCCTCTTCTACAGGGTCCCGAACGCCGGTCCGGGGAACCAGACCCCAAACCCGAAATTTAAAGGGGGGTCAGCCAGGGCCGAAAGGGGTGAGGGGAGGAGTAGCGGGGGAAACCCTTTCCACGGTCGGGGGCCCGGGGAAGGAGAGGAAAACCAAAGGACGCCCGGATTCAGAACGTCCCCCGGGGGGCCCTTGATTTTGGGAACGATAAAAGGGGCCTTCCCAGTGAGATCATACTGTCTCGTAGAGGACGGGCGAAGACCCGCCAACATGCCCTCCCTACCGGGCTCCGAAACCCGTCCAAACGGAGAGAGGTACGGAAAAACCCCAAAGGTGTAGTTTTTAAAGGTGGGAAAAAACCCCTGGCCGGAGTTCCTTCCAAACAAAGCGGGGGGGCCCCCAAAGGGGAAACCGGGGAGGGACACCATCCCTTTTTCAGTTCGGAAAAAACCAGGGTTTTGCGCCGGCCAGGGGGAAGCCCCCCCAGGGGTCACCTTGCCCCTTTATGAAGGGCAGTTTTTTGCATACCTTCGGGAAAGGGACACTGGGCGGGGGAGGGGGAAAAACAGGTAACATGGGCCACCTGTTCCAGTTTTTCGTGAGGGGGGTCCGGGCCTCCCGGGAGTGTTCCGGTCCCCCCTCGTCAAAAAGGCCTGTATTTTGGGCAAGCGGCGGGACGCGGAAGAGGTCCACCCCCGGGAAGTGCCCCACCCCCGACAGAAAGCCGCAAAGCGCTCCGGGCAAAGCGGGCCACCCCAAAGACGAGCCCCGGGAAAAGCGAGACAGGGCTCGGCCCACACATTCTCCACTCCCGGCGGAAACCCGGGCAACAGATGAAGGTGGTAAAACGGGCCGCCAGGGCCAAAAGATCTCCCTCCGAAAGGGACATAGAAGGGGGGATTGGATGCCCCTTTGGCGGGCGAACAGTGGACCGCGACCATGTTGCCCCATCTCGAAGCAGAGACCCCGTCCCTTCTGGGATGGGTTCGATCGGAGGAAGGGGAAGAGGGACCACAGCTCCTTGACGTTGATGGGGAAAGTCTGGGGCTCCACCCCGGCCCCACCCGCCAAAAAAACCCTCCCCGGCCTCGGGGGAAATTGGTAGCCCCCCCAAAGTCCAAACGCACCCCCAAATCAGGGGAAGCCTTTGGGGGGGTTTAGGGGCACCCCTACCCCGCCCCACGCGGAAAAACCGGGGCCCATCCAAAAAAACCCACTTGTCCGGGTTATTTTGAGGGCTAGGGGGGGGGGGCCGGAAAGAAAGGGTCGCGGTGCCCGCCCCCAAACGGTTGTTTTCCCCAAACCCCGGACAAGGCGAGGAGACAAAGGCGGCCTAGGGGAGTGACTTCTGCGGGGGAAGGGGTTGGGGGAGCCCCAAAAGGGACCCCCAAGCCCCCCTTTGGGACAAAAAAAGGGAAAAGGGGGAGGCCGGGAGGGGTTGAGGGAACCCTTGGCCGCTTTTTTCCCCCCCTAGATGGGGGACCGCAGCCGGGAACGGGAGTCCCATTGCTGCCCACCCAAGTAACCCTGGAGAGGGGGGGTAAAGGGACAAACTTTCCCTTGTTGCTGGGAAAACCCCATCCCCCCCGCCCCCCCCAAAGCTCGGTCCAGCATGCAAAACCCGCTTCCCCCCTTTGAGACGGGGCGGAAAACCACCCAATGTCCAAAATTCCCTGAGCCAATTCCCCCCTTGCAGAAAACCAAACCCCGTTTGGAGCCACCCCCCTTTGGGTAAACCCCACGTTAAAAAACCCCTCGGGGGCGATGGGAGGGGCCAAAGGGCCCGGGTTTTTGGTTTGAACTGCCCACTTTCCCCGATCCCCCCTGGAAGGCCAGGAAGCCCCGGGAAACCGGGGAAATGAAAAGGGGGGAAAATGGCCAGTGGGCGTTTTTGAATCGGGGACGCCACCCAGCCCCCTTGCCTTCAGCCAAGGGGGGACCGGGGGCCAAGGTCGGGCTGGGGGAAACCCGGGTTTTGGTTGCGCAAAAAATCCTTTTAGGCGGCTGAGGTCCAAGAAACCCCCCTTCGAAGAGCCTTTTTGGGGTAAATGAAAATGCGGGAAAAAAAAGCCCTTTTCCCCCCGCGCCTTCCCCAACTCCCCCGGAGGAGGCTGCCCCGACACTTTGGGCGGGGGGAGCACGGGGAAACCCGGGCGCCCAAAGGGAAAGGAAGGTCGCCGAAGGGGGGGGTAGGGGAAATTTTGGGGGGCCCAAGAAAGGCCCTTTCGGACCCCCCTGGCGGCCCAACCTCTCTGCGGCCACCCGGCCGAAACCCGGACAGGAGGCCCTGGAAAGGGGAGGCTCAGAAGCGAGAGCGACCCTTGGGGGAAGGCTTGTTTGGGCCCGTAGGGGGGCCCCGAAACGAAAGGCCCCAAACCCCGAGCCCCTAACCCGGAAGGCCCCCCAAACCCCACTGGGACGACGGGAATTTTGGGGGGCCCTCCACACGGGGGGTTTGGGACTCCTGGGGCTGCCCCTCCCGAAAGAGAAGACCCCCCGAAAAACTGCTGGACCCCCCCCCCGGAACCCCCCGGCCGAGCGGGGCTTGGGGGGCCCGGGGGTAGGGGAACCCGAGTGAAGGTGGGGGGGGGTTGAGGCGAGACACTGCTGCAAGGAGGGGTCCCCACAAGGGGCCTCCGAATCAAAAAGGGGCTAATCCGGGGGAAAACTGCTGTCGAGTCAGCTCCGGCAGGCCCCCAAAAGGGCCTCGCGCCGGGAAAAAAACCCAAACGGCAGTTCCCCCCTGTCAATGGAGGGCGGCCCGGGGCGGAGGGGAGGCGCCCAACGCATCACAGGGCGGGCCCACAAAGCCCGGGCAGACATCCGACCGGGGACCGGGGGGAGGGAAGTGTGGGTCCCCGGCAGGGGGGAAAAGGCCAAATCCCCCCAGTGACTGAAGAAGGGAAAAAGGAGAGGTTTAACCCGGGAGGGGGTGTTGCCGGGTCCTGAAAGTCCCCGGGAAAAAAACCCCCCTCCCCCCCCTTTTTAAAAACGGTTTCGCCCCCCCACGGGGGAAATTTTCCCCCGGGAGAAAGCCGGGAAAACCCCCGGGGGGAAAAAAAGGGCCCTCACCCCCTTGGAAAGCCCCCAGAGGGCCGGGGGGAACCGGGATGGGCCCCGGACTAGAAGGGCCCCCGGGTTTACACTGGTGGTACCCCTCTCCCCCACTTCGGCAGGGTCCAGGCCGGCCTTCATCCAGGGAAAAAGTTCTTGGCCCCCCAGAGAAAGCCAAACCCGGGATCCTGGCTTCCCTCCACGCACGGGGGAAGCCCCTCCCTGACCAAACTAGGCTCAGCCAGTAAAAGGGGGGCCCAGAGGGATCCAAAGCGGGGGCCGAAGAAAACCCCCAGGGTGCTTGAGGGGGCGTTTTCTAGGCGGAGAAAGGAAAACCGGCGGTTTTAGGTAGGGCTCCTGTCCCCCCTCCTCCCGGGGGCGACGCACCTCCAAGGGCCGGAACCCCGGGCCCCAGGCCTCCTCCAGACGACCGATGGGGAACCAAACCCCCCGTCCCCCGTCTCACAAGCAATTTAAAGGTGGCAAAACGGTGCCCAGGTAAACAAAGGGCGGGGGGGAAGAAGGGGGGTACCAAGGGGATCCTCCCCCCAGCGGGGCGAGGGGGAAATGCATAGAAAGGGACCTGAGAAAAAAGGCGGAGGGAAGGGCCCGGCGGACAGGAAACCCGGGGGGGGAAGTCCCGAAACCTTTGTCCCCTTGGGGGACGGGTTAGGGGGCATTTCCCCTTCCCCGCGGGCACACCAGGGAGTCATCCTCGACTACCCCAGAATCAAAAAGGCACCGGGGAGAGGGGAACAGGCGATGGGGGGCCCCGCGACGCCTCGGTTTTCGGAGAATGGGGACCCAGAAGTTAAGTGGACCCCCCATTCTTTCCCTGAAGGATCAAATGAATTTATCCAAGCCGACAACCCCGGAGGCCGAAAGAGGGGAGGGGGGAAGGCCCAGGAGCCCGCCTGACCAAGGGCCCGGTAGAAGCCACAGAAACCCCCCCGGAAGTCCTCGACCTGGGGGGTCGCGGTCATTGGGCAGGGACTGAGGAGACCGCCAGACCTGCTCCACCCTCACACGATCGACGCCAGTCATGGAAGCGGAAAGGCAGGGGGGGCGGGAGGTGCGAGACGAGGAGGGGGAAGGGGCACTTGGCGAGGCCCAGCCCAGAACCCAGAGGGCCGGTCCCCCAGGGGCAGGCGGAAGTGGCCCGGGGGTTGGCGAGACTTTTTAAAAGCCTTCGAAACCCCCACTCCTTGAGGTCAGCAAAGGGTCGCCGGTTAAAAGCAGGGCACAACCCCCCTCCGGGAGGGGTGAGCCCCAGCCATCCCAGCAACCGGGGAAAACCGGGGGGAAAAAAGGTCCCGACAGAAGGCACGGGGCGTGCGAGGAGCAAGCTTGTGGCCTCGGGAAACCCAAAAACACCGAAGGGAGCCCTGGGCCCCCCAATTGATCCGCGGGAAAAGAAAAGGGGAAAACAAGGGGAAGGGAAAGGGGGCTAGACGCAAACCAAAGAAACGCCCCCAACCCCCCCCCTGCATCGCCACCGTACTGCCCCGGCCCCCCAGGTAAATGGATGGTCGGGGGAGGGGGGTGGGTTTGACATGGCAGGGCCAAAGGGCCCCCTCAACCTTCCCCCACCCGGGCCCCGGGGGGGGGTTTCCCTGCGGGGGGGGCGGGGAAGGTTTGGGGACCAGCAAGAGCGACGTAACCAAACCCCCGGGCTCAGCGCACAAAGGGAGGCCAGGGGCGTGGGGAGACCAGGGGCCACCAAACCCCCCCCCACCAGCCCCTTTTTTTGGGTCCGGGCGGGGGGGGGGGGCTTGGGTGGGACAAGTAAACCCTTTTCCCCCCAAACCCCCCTTTCACGTGGCAGACCAGGGACCACCAAAACCCCCCGCCCCCGCCCCTTTGGGGGGGTCCCGGGGGGGGGGGGGGGTGGCTGGGACAAATACGTAACCATCCGCCCCTCCAGCTGGAAAACGTGGCAGACCAAGGGGCCAAACCAAACCCCCCCGAAACCCCCCTTGGGGGGGTCCCGGGGGGGGGGGGGGGCGTGGCTGGGGGAAAAATCGTTTAAACCCCCGCCCATCTCACTTACCGTGGAGACCAGGGACCACCAAACCCCCCCCAAACCCGCCCTTGGGGGGGTCCCGGGGGGGGGGGGGGGGGGCGTGGCCCGGGAGAGCTACGTAACCAAACCCCCCATCTCAGCTTACACGGGGCAGACCCCGGTTTTCGGCCAGGGGGCGCCCTGGGGGGAAAAAAAGCCCAGGGGAGAAAGGGTAAAACCGCGCCCCTGGGGCGGGAGCTTAACACCAAGACACAGACACCAGCCGAAAAAATATTTTAAGACACAGCTGGGTCCCCGGGCCCGGGATGAAGAATAAACCTTAAAACTTATGCCCCTAAACCCTACAAAAAGGGTTACGAAGCCTTTAATGGGTAAAAACTTCACACACACCCCCGTAAAAACGGGGAAAAAAAAGAAAGGGGTTAACCCCTATGGCTGAAGAGAAAAAACACCTGTTACAAAGGAAAACGCAGCGGGGGTTGACTCGAATTTGAAGGCAAAATTAAGAATGATGGCTCCGAGCCGGCTGGCGGACAGCCGGCCTCGGTCAGGATTGGCACGGCGTTGCCAGACGTGTGTTTCTTTTTCTTTCAGATCTAAGTGTAGCCTGGTATACCTAACCAGATGTGGGTATTGTTTGCCTGTATACCCAGGGTTTGCCCTGGGTGGCGATCTTTCCTATCCTATAGCTTAGTGCACTAGCTCTAAGGGGACCTAAAAATAAACAATAAAAAGTCCGCTTATTGCCATTTCCTGTACAATAAATAGTAAAAGTTGAACATTTTTGTCGAAGGAAAACTCACTGGGGGTGTAGCAGCATTTGCAGTCAGTTCCTTCGCACAGCCCAGGCAGCGGTTTTTCTCCGGGGCATTCTTTGGCACAGTGACCTCCCATGTCCGTGCACGTAGCATGAGGCTTGCATGTAGTAGGACCTGGAAAATGAATTATACTAAACATACCTAGAAAAATCTGACTTGGTCATATCTTTATCATCTTGTGAGAGGAAAGTGAGCACAAATGTCACTGTACGTCCTGCTACATGGGATGTACAATGCAAGTACATACCTGCTAAAGTGAGTCCTTTATTTGTTCATTCTCCACCTTAATTAGGCAATCTAACGGGAAAACTACTGTGCTATGAACCCTCTCGCGTGTATGACGCGATTAGCGTCAACACGTAATAGTTGACCACGAAACTATTCATGTGAATCGCGTCAAAAGCTTTCAAAATTTGCAAGAAATAACATTTTCATAGAATCGCGTCAAAATTTGTTGAGTCAAGCAAGTCCATGGAAGGCTTAACAAATAGATCCATTTTCAACCCTGCTGTGTTTGTGAGAGAGGCTGGCTGAGGGAACGTTCCGGTCGTGTCCTCCCAGCAGGATATATTTTACTGTATGAAATTCTGTTTTATTAATCTTCACTCAAAAGCTACTGGTGATATAAAACTCCTAATGGTAGCGTTGAAAAGCTCGTACAATCCCGCTTTTAATGGTATATGTGATCACGATCATAATTAGAGCGGTTAGACAGGGAAGTGAGGTCAGGGCTGAGGAGGTAATTAGAGAGGTTAGAAGGGGAAGTGAGGTCGGAGCCGAGGATGATTATATCTCATTTGTAAGAAATATAATTGACGGACAGAAAAGAAATATTCCTTATAGGGAGATAAGGTCCAGAAAGAGTGATCCAAAATGGATGACCACCAAATTAAAACACAACATTGGAGTAAAAAGAAACATTTATTTAAGGTTCAAGGCAGGATTGGTAAACAAAGAACAGTATAACGTGATGGCGAGGACAGTGAAGAAATTAACTCGAGTTGCTAAGAACAATTATGAGATTAAAGTAGCAGAACAGGCGAACAGGGACCCAAAGGGGTTCTATCAGGTTTATAAAACAAAGACAAGGGAATTAGTTGGGCCCTTAAGGTCAGGACAGGGTGAGGTCTTAAATACGGATGAGGATATGTGTAGGAGTCTAAATGATTATTTCTTAAGTGTTTTTACGGAGGAGGATACACAGACGATACCTGATAGTGAACAGATGTTCAAAGGAAGCGATGAGGAGAAACTCAAAGATATTGTGATAACTAGGGAAATGGTGGAAGAGGGTATAGAAAAAATGAAAACATTTAAATCGCCAGGACCAGATGAAGTGTATCCCAGGGTATTAAAGGAATGCAAGGAGGTTGTTAGTGAGTCGTTAGTGCACATTTTTAGGAAATCGGTTGAGATAGGCGATGTGCCATTATTGTGGAGGAAAGGAAATGCTGTTCCCATATTTAAGAAGGGAGACAGAGGACTAAAGTCAAATTATCGACCCGTAAGTCCAACATCAGTGGTGGATAAATTATTGGAATCTATTATTGCAAAAAACATTAGAGAGCACTTAGATAAACATAGTTTGATCAATGATTCACAACATGGATTCACCAAGGGTAGGTCATGTCTCACCAATTTATTGAGTTTTTATAGGAAAGTTTATGAGGCGGCAGATTAGGATTATAAGGATTAAGGGATTATGATATAATATATCTGGACTTTAGTAAGGCATTTGACAAAGTACCACACGAGCGACTCTTAAATAAGGTTAGGGCTCATGGTATAGATGGGAAGGTTCTTCATTGGATCAGAGCTTGGCTACGTAATAGGCAACAAAGGGTTACAATTAATGGTTCCAAATCTGAATGGGGACTGGTGACAAGTGGAGTTCCACAAGGGTCTGTTTTGGGCCCATTACTATTTTTGATTTACATCAATGACTTGGATAGTGGGATTAGCAGTGATATCAGCAAGTTTGCTGATGATACCAAGTTAGGTAGGATTATTGGATCACAGTCTGACGTAAACATATTGCAGGGAGACTTAGATAAACTTAACGAGTGGGCAGTCAGATGGCAGATGGAATTTAATATTGATAAATGTAGCGTTATGAATGTTGGTAGAAAAAACCCTGGTAATAGATACACCATAAGCAATGTATCGCTGAAAAGATCAGAAGGTGAAAAAGATCTTGGAGTGAGGGTGAGCCCAGACCTCCGACCTAGGAAACAATGTATTGAGGCCAGAAATAGAGCTAATAGAGTATTAGGATTCATTACCAGAAGTGTTAAAAGTAGAAGTGCGGAAGTTATTCTAAAGCTTTATCTGGCTCTAGTCAGGCCTCACCTAGACTATGCAGTTCAGTTTTGGTCTCCATATTACAGGATGGATATAGTGGTGTTAGAAAAAGTGCAGAGAAGGATGACCAAAATGATACAAGGGATGCGTAGCTTTAGTTATGAGAGGAGATTGAAGTTATTAAAATTACACTCACTCGAGAGACGCAGATTAAGGGGCGATCTGATAGAAGTTTTTAAGTGGATAAAGGGATTTAATAAAGGAGAGGTAGGAAAAGTTCTTACGGCTTTTAACCAGGGTAGAACAAGAAGTAACGGATTCAAGCTGGAAAAGCGTAGATTTAGAAAGGAAATAGGGAAAAACTGGTTCACAAATAGGGTGGTGAATGAGTGGAATGGTCTCAGTAGACAGGTAGTTAGTGCGGAGTCATTAGGGAGCTTTAAAGGGGAGCTGGATAGGTTCATGGATGGGGATGAAAGGTGGATGTAGGTAGTGTTAGGTGACAGGAACTACCACGTGTAGGCCTCGCGGCCTCTTGTAGCTTCCTTATTTTCTTATGTTCTTATGTTCTTATCACGTAAAAAGTCTGTTGTTAATTGTTTGAGGTAGGAGTCTAGGAACATACCGTATTTTTTTATAATGTTTAATCGGAAAGACGGAAGGTCGCAAAAAAATTGCTTTTTTTTCCTGACGTTGAAGAACAATATCTTACAAAGCCAATTATTTAAAAAATTTCCAACAAAAACATTCGTATGAAAATTCGAAAAAATGGTAAAAATATTTCGCCGCGCGCCTTTACGTTCTGCCCCAGACTTGTCGAAGTTGAAATGAAAACTTATACAACTTTTTGTGCGCGAGAGGGTGAATAGTCCGCTATCTGTTAGATTCTTTACCTGAGATAGACACCACTCGAGGTACCATCCTTGGTGTTTCACACACAACTCGCTCTTCAAGCCAGAAACTCTCCTCCGCACCAAGTATTCAGAGTTTTGTAGCATTCCTTTACTGAGCATATGAAATGTTTACAAGTTGTTCTTGAAAACGTGTTGTGTGAAGCATGGCGCAGCTTGGCATGTCAGATATAGAAACTTGTACTCATATATTTCTTCAATTTATGATAGAATTGCCATACATCGACAGTCTTACCAGTGAAGCAGACTCTTGATTCATCTCGAACAATAACAGCAAAAAG
>JACEEZ010005628.1:0-24171 GCA_016584305.1 Chionoecetes opilio | reverse complement strand
CGGTAAATCGTACCCATCGATTGCGTGGGCGAGGGTACTCACTCTCCGCACCACTCAACACGGTTCTGATGATTGCACGTAGTCCCGGTCATCACAAGAGTCGTCAAAAGAGTCGTCAGAATCAAAGTCACTTAGGTTTCCTAAAAACTTCTTCAACCAACTCAGAGTCTGTCAAAGTTCGCTTTCTGGGACGAGACATAATAGCGCTCGTGGTGATAAAACATACTGAAACACCATCAATCTCTTATTCCTATAGTCACTACGCACACCTTAGGATTCGTTTTGCACCAAACAATTCGAGTAGAGTCCAGTCAATTCGTATCACAATGAGTCTTCACTCGTTATGACAATTACTCTCCTTGACTCGACTCGACCTGCTTGGTGTAAGTGCAGCCTTATCCACATGCTATAATGTTGCCACATCGCTCAAAGGTGCATGTGTAACCCTATGTGGAAATGGAAATAATAAGCGATTCGTTTTACACCAAACAATTCGAGAGAGGATTCGTTTATACCAAACAATTCGAGAGAGGATTCGTTTTACACCAAACAATTCGAGAGAGGATTCGTTTTACACCAAACAATTCGAGAGAGGATTAGTTTTACACCAAACAATTCGAGAGAGGATTCGTTTTACACCAAACAATTCGAGAGAGGATTCGTTTTACACCAAACAATTCGAGAGAGGATTCGTTTTAACACCAAACAATTCGAGAGAGGATTCGTTTTACACCAAACAATTCGAGAGAGGATTCGTTTTACACCAAAAAATTTGAGTTGAGTCGAGTCAATTCGAATCACAAACGAATCTTCACTCGTTATGACATTACTCTCCTTGACTCGACTCAACTCGACTCGCTTGGTGTGAATGCAGCTTATCCACATGCTATACTGTTGCCACATCGCTCAAAGGGTGCATGTGTCACCCTATGTGGAAATGGAAAATAATAAGTGAATAGTTTGCCAAAATTAATTTTTAATTATGCCGACGTAAATCTACGTCGCTGGTACTGGGGGTGACACGCCCTGCCGACGTAGATTTACGTCGCTGGCACCCGACGGGTTAAGAACATAAGAAAATAAGGAAGCTACAAGAGGCCGTGATGCCTACACGTGGTAGTTCTGTTACCTAACACTACCTACATCCACCTTTCATCCCCATCCATGAACCTATCCAGCCCCTTTAAAACTCCCTAATGACTCCGCCCCTAACTACCTGTCTACTGAGTCCATTCCAATCATTCACCACCAGTGGCGTTACCGAGGGGGGGGGGGCCATGCGGCCATGGCCCCCCCCTTTTGCAAAGAAAAAAAAAAATATAAATATATATATAGTATGTACGTAGATAGATAGATAGATAGATAGATACATTTTTTTAATAAAAAAAAATATAAATTACATTTATTTAAAAAAAATACTAAATTGATCTATATACGTATGTATTTTATTATCTTTAATTTTTTTCTTATTCATATATATATATTTTTTTTTGGTTTTTCATATTTTTTTTTTTTTGTATTATTTTTATTTATTTTTTATTTTTATTCTACATATTTTTTTTCTTCATATTTATATATATATATGTTTTTTATTTTTTTATTTTTATTTTTTATTATTTGATTCTACATATTTTTAGATCTTAGATTTTTAGATTTTTTTTTATTATTATATTTTTTAAATTTTTTTATTTTCTATTTTTTTAATTTTTTTATTACACACACACACACACACATATATATTATATATATATATATATATATATATATAATATATATATATATATATATATATATATATATATATAATATATATATATATATATATATATATATATATATACGTATATATACGTATATATATATTGGCCCCCCCCTTTTCAATTTTCTGTGTACGCCACTGTTCACCACCCTAACTACCTGTCTACTGAGTCCATTCCAATCATTCACCACCCTATTTGTGAACAAGTTTTTCCCTCTTTTCTTTTTTAAATCTACCCTTTTCCAGCTTGAATCCTTTACTTCTTAGTTTGGAGGTCTATACACTACACCCAAAACCATTTTCTCAGTTCCCTCCGTAATGTCTACCCATATAGATATGTTGTCATCTGTTTTTATAACATTATTAACACAACACTGCAATGTATCTCTTGCATAAAGCGCAACCCCTCCACCTCCCCTGCCTAACCTGTCCTTGTGAAATAACGGATCAAATACCTTTCCTGACATATCCAACCATATTAATGTTAATGCTATTACAGTAAACCCTCTCGCATTCGGACCCTCATTATTCGGACTTTGACATTATTCGGACCTCCTCTCTTTTTTTTTTTTTTCTATTTTTTTTTCTATTTTTTTTATAGGGGTAGGTAGGATGTCATGATGTGAGTCAGTGAGGTTAGAGGCCCAGGCAGCCAGGCAGAGCTTTTATGATCCATCACTGAGCGTATTCTTTGTATACTGTAATTGTGGTTTCTTTGTTGTGTCCAAATATTGTATTGGCGAGTGATCTGTGGCCATTGAGCCTTGGGCCCAGATCCAGCAACAGAGGTGGATGGTATCTCCAGCTACCACCCGCTCTCCCACCACCTAGATATTACCTGCCCTTACTATCCAGCAAGCCTCCCTCGGTAGGTAGTAAACGGGTAAAAAGGCCCTGACTGGCTTGGGCAAGTAATGACGTCATCAAACTTGTCATCAGTCACCAGCCAATGTCAAACTGTTTCTAAACTTCACGATCAATCGCAAGTCAACAAGACGTTTGACACGGCCTTTAAAGGTCGTGTCACACAGACACTTTTTCCATTAGTGTTACGGGGTGGCCGCAGCAAGAATGTTTCCCCATCACTGGCTACCCCGCCACCTCAACACCTTTAAATAACCCTTATTTAAGGTGACACACAGTACTACACTGACCTAAATAATGATACATGTATATAGCAGCTCACCATAATCACTAAGATGTATAATAACCAGTAATGACGTAAAACCCTGCCCACCCTGCTGGCGAGTGACCTGCCCCGCCTGGTCCCCTGCCTACCTCTCAGGACAACACACTGTCATCCGCCTCACCTGTGCCTTCCTGAAGAAGACAGGTCACTACCACGCCTGTGATAGCAACTTAGGATATCACCTAGGGATCATAGGGCTCCTCAAGGGGTCCTCGCAACCCTATACAACCAACACCAAGAAGGAGGAGAAAATCTCCGCCATCATGATACTGCTGCCGGCTGCCAGACGTAGGACTGATAGTGCTGTACACTACACCTGTACAGTACTGTATGGTGTATTTTTACTGTAGATTTATTTATTGACATGATTTATCTAATGGTTATTGATATTTGCATGACTTAGAAATGTTCTAGGTTCACCTAAATTTTTATTTTTAAATTTTTTTATACGGAGGATATAATCCCCCCATTATTCGGATCCTTGCATTACTCAGACCACTCTTTGGCCCAATTAGTCCAGATACGAGAGGCTTTACTGTATATCAAAATGCTCTACACTATTTATTCCTCTTAGGAAATCTATCTTGTTTAAAATACTCCTACAGTTTGTATAGTAAACCTTCAAGCAACTCCTTCTTTTTGTCCATTTTCCCTTTATCTTTAACTAACCTCCTCTCTCTCTTCTTACGAATCACACTAGTTCCCTGCCTTCTGAAACTCCTTCTAGTGTCGCAAGTTTCCTTTACCCCGACCCCAGTGTCTAATCCCCGGTTCTCTATCTTAAAATAGCCTGCAGTGCATCTACCTCCCTTTCAAGGGATTCAGACAGGATCTGAACTCCTTTCCTTGAAAGGTGCACCCTGTCCCTGTGGTAGAGGTGGTTAAGACTGAAAAAGAGGTCCCAGTTGTCGACAAAGGCCCAACCATTGGCTTTGCAATGAAATGCCAGCCGGCAATTCAGAGCAATAGCCCTGGAGTACCACAAGTCGTCAACATTGTCATCTTGGAAGGACACCACACACCACAGGGACCCCACCCCTGTCCCTAACCTTACCTACAGCTTCCTTGAACCTCCGTAGCAATTCCTCACTCCTTACACACTCAACATCGTTTCCCCAGCGCTCAGGTAGACGATGGGCTTTTTCCCTTGGTCCGCCATGCACTCCACTATCTTATCACTAACATAACCTAACCCTTTCCATGGGTAACTCACCAACTTCATACGCATCCCATCCCTGTCACAAAACCTGCTGTCTAGGTGCCTAATCTGACTGTCCCCAACAACCAAGATTTTACCTTCGGGTAATGGTGCAGTGGCGGCTTGTGGCATAGGGCTGCAGAGCTGCAGCCACCCCCAGACGTACTCACTGCCAGGTGTATGATTCCTTTAGAGACAGCAGAATTGATACACTACTAACAAATATATCATAATAAAAAGTCATTATATGTTATTTAAATATTTTAAATACGTACGTTACTAAGTGAATTTTCATTAAAACCAGACCAAAATTTAAGTTACTTTCATATTTGCTGTACGATTCATGTCTGCGCCACCGCCGCGCTTCTTGTGAACACAATGAGCTGCAGTCGAGGCCAGCTACCTCAGCTGCTCAGTCCTTCCGTGTGGACCAAGGAGGTTATATAGGAGGCGGCATGTTGCCTCTAGCGTGATGCCCTATATACCCTATAACTATACCTAGGCAGTCATATTTTTAATATATTTATATGTATCAATTAGATAGAAAGCCTGAAAGTGCAATGAGTCGACGTGTGGAATCGGAATGTTTTGAGTCAATCTCCCAGCATTTGGGGCGGGGGGGAGCGGCTTCACCCGATAACACAGGGAATGCGTGGTATGCTGCCTCCTCCTATATAACCTCCATAGTCATCTGAAATACGTGAACATCAACTACAACTCATACCTGAGGTAGGTCAAATTGTGTATCCAACTGTTGTGTTAAGCTTGCAGCCTCCATTTTATTTATCACGAGCCGCCACTGTAGTGGTGTATCGTTCTACCGTCTTTACCTCCTTATCTTCTTGCAGCCCCGAGAGTACCTGAAATGAATTCGTGCACATAACATGGTCATTGTTTACCTTTCTTTCTTTCGGGCGCACTCCACCATGGTTAACCACCTATCCACCAATCCCTGGTGACTTACTGGGAAACACCTCCCTTAGTAGTAGCCCGAGGCACGTCTCCCTCTGGTACCCCTCCAGGTACATCCCTCGCATATGCCCCTCCACTCACTCCACTTGGACCTCCACCTCCACACTTAAGAGATCGTATCTCTATCTCCTGCTTCTTCACCTCGCTTTTCAATTCGTTCACTTCACTTACAAAGCACCTTTTCAGGTCTTCAATCGCCTCCAGAATAGACTTAAGTGCCACTCCACAACCTTCATTGCACTCCCCCTCGACCCTTCTCCCTCCTTCTAGCACAATCGTTATCACCTCAGACTCCTTCACTCCACCCTCTCCTCTACTCACCACACCCTCGCTTACACGCACAACACCATCGACTCCACGAAACACACCGTCGCCTCCACTAACCACACCGTCTCCTCCACTAACCACACCGTCTCCTCCACTAACCATGCCGACGCTAAGCTCAACAGCAGACTCCTCACAAAATTCCAATCCATCATGATATAAAGTTTCTTGCCATCAAATGTGGAAATAGTTTTGAGGTATATTTGGTTCCAAAGACTTAGCAAAAAAATTGCCCCGCCTGCCAACCGTGTACTTAACTGAGAGATTGGTTCATAGGGTAGATGGGAGGGTCGTACCTACGTAGGAGTCCAAATGATGACGATTGGGGTGGTAAAATGCCTTATCGAACACGCTGACACACACATACACACAAACTCTCTTTCTCTCTCTTTTCTCATCTTTCATACATTAGAACATAAGAATATAAGACAAGAGGCCGTGTGATCTACACGAGGTAGTTCCTGTTACTTAACACTACCTACATCCACCTTTCATCCCCATCCATGAATTTATCTAGCCTCCCTTTAAAGCTCTCTAATGACTCCGCACTAACTACCTGTCTACTGAGTCCATTCCAATCATTTACCACCCTATTGTGAACCAGTTTGACCATATTTCTTTTTATATGTAAGCTTTTCCAGCTTGAATCCATTACTTCTTGTTCTACCCTGGTTAATAGCCGTAAGAACTTTTCCTACCTCCTTTATTAAATCCCTTTATCCACTTAAAAAAATTCTATCAAATCGCCCCTTACCCTGCATCTCTCGGGTGAGTGTAAATTTAATTGCTTCAATCTCTTCTCATAACTAAAGTTACGCATCCTTTGAATCATTTTGGTCATCGTTTTCTGCACTGATTCTAACAAGGCTATATCCATCCTGTAATATGGAGACCAAAACTGAACCGCATACTCTGGGTGAGGTCTGACTAGAGCCAAATAAAGTTTTAGAATAACCTCCGCACTTCTACTTTTTAACACTTCTGGTAATGAATCCTAACACCCTATTAGCTCTATTTCTAGCCTCAATACATTGTTTCCTAGGTCGGAGGTCTGAGCTCACCCTCACTCCCAGATCTTTCTCGCCTTCTGATCTTTTCAGCGATACATTGCTTATGGTGTATCTATTACCAGGTTTTTTTCTACCAGCATTAATAACGCTGCACTTATCAATATTAAATTCCATCTGCCATCTGACTACCCACTCATCAAGTTTATCTAAGTCTCCCTGCAATATGTTTACATCAGACTGTGATCCAATAATCCTACTACCTTAGTATCATTAGCAAATTTGCTGATATCTCTGCTAACCCCACTATCCAAGTCGTTGATGTAAATAAAAAATAGTAATGGACCCAAAACAGACCCTTGTGGAACTCCACTTGTCACCTGTCCCCATTCAGATTTAGAACCATTAATTGTAACCCTTTATTGCCATCACTTAGCCAAGCTCTGATCCAACGAAGAACCTTCCCATCTATTCCATGAGCCTTAACCTTATTTAAGAGTCGCTTGTGTGGTACCTTGTAGAATGCCTTACTAAAGTCCAGGTATATTATATCTTATTCCTTATCATTATCTGCTGTCTCATAAACTTTCCTATAAAAACTCAATAAATGGTGAGAATGACCTACCCTTGGTGAATCCATGTTGTGAATCATTGACCAAACTGTTTTCTAAATGCTCGCGAATGTTTTTTGCAATAATAGATTCCAATAATTTACCTACCACTGACGTTAGACTAACAGGTCGATAATTTGACTTTAGTCCTCTATCTCCATTCTTTTCCATACTCAAATACTATATATGCGGAAGTGGATTAATACTGCACAGTATACTGGGCAAAAAAAACAAAAAACAACTTAAGTGGTAACGGCGGTAGCGACCATGCAGTTCTCGTTCATTATAACCCTATTTTTTTCTGGTGAGTTTTGATGTGTTTTGAATTTATCTGCTTCCCGTTTGTCGTAAATAACAGTTTTTTCCTTCTTTTTTAGCAATTTGTTTTTGAAAAACAAATTGAACCTAACTGAACATATACTTAACCTTTACCTAACCTAACCTAATCTTTAGCTAATAAAAAAAAGAATGGTTTGCGACAGAAACGGTTAGCAGATTAATTATCATTACATAATCTCTCGCACATCAAAACTCACCAGAAAAAAAAGTTTCGTCCACCAAAGTGAATTCGGTGTCAAACTGGAATAATACTCTGGATTCAAGTATTTTTCACTTTTCTACTTAGGTCAGAACGCCTTTACCTAGGTCATCCTGAGGAGCACTAAATCAACCCTCGCGACAGTGATAGATTCATAGGTGTACACCATGGCAAATATCGTCGATCCCAAAATCAGTGCCCTTCAACAATAACACCAAGGTAGAGGTGGTTACTTTACAGTATTACCTTAATATCTTGATAAATTTTTGTCATTGGGCAACCACCGATTTCGAGCCAAAACTTAGTTTTCCTGAATAGTTTTGATGCGTTTTGAATGAATCTGGCACTCGTTTTTGTCCGAAATCAATGTTTGTTTACAGGTGTGGGGGGTGCCCACTCCGCCTCTCCAGGCCCACTTCGCACAGCCATATTATTGGTAATTTTCTATTTTTCTGGATATCATCTGTTACTAAACCAAACTCAACTTCTAACTTAACCTAAACTAATCTGATTTACCCAAAGTTAACTATCTGGCTAAAATTACGATAGATTTTCAGTAGTAAATGTAACACCATAATTATTCAATTGCGCCGTGGGAAATGGGGTTGAAAAAACTCAGAATAAAGAAAGCTACACGATGATGTAGGTAAGAATCCTAGAACTTTTGAAAGCCCACTACCGAAATATAACCAATATCTTTAATGGAAATTTTCCACAAAGTTAAAACACATGCAGGATAGCAACAAAAAATATCCTACAGCATTAAATCTAAGCTAAATGTCATAGGTAGCAAAATATTAGAATATCAATTCGCAGGGCATTCTGCAGTAAATTATGACTGATTTTCGTTACCCTACAGCATTCCCTTTATACTTTAACTAGTATAACTTCTAATTCACATTCATTACACTGAATATTGTACATAGGTACATGCTCAAAATAAATGTGTTTTTCCCTACAAACCTATTTCAATAATTCTTGATAATTCACAATGAATTTTTTTTCTAAAAATTTCCTTGTAAAATAGGGATGCGTCTTATGCGTAGGTGCGTCTTATACACCCGAAAATACAGTGTGTGTGTATAATATAATATATATTATATATATATAATATATATATATATATATATATATATATACACACAAACCTCGATTTCCCGGACCTCGATTCCCGGATATCGGATTGCCGGACAAAATCTGAGGTCCGGGGATATGTCAGTCTCGGACAATTTTTTTTTTTTTTTTTTTTTTTTTTTTTTTTTTTACGTTGAAATGCTGGTCCTGTTCGTAAATTGACCAAGTTGTCCGGCGGTCCGAGCTCTCCTGTCACCCCTGGTCAGTGTCCGCGCCTCCCGCCAGGTAGCAGCATGCCTCAGCGGTCGTATTGTTTACATTTGGGCACACAACATTCACGGTTCACCTGCACAGCCTCCGTCTGTCACCTGACTCACCACTGCCCTGGTGGCAAGAACATTTCTGAGACTAATTGAACACTTTCTTGTTGCCTCCGGCCAGGTGGCAGCATGCTCAGCGGTCGTATTGTTTACATTTGGGCACACGACGCTCACAGGTTCCCTGCACAGCCTCCGTAGTCCCCTGACCCCACTGCCCTGGTGCAGGAACGTCTCTTGAGACTATTGAACACTTTCTGCTGCCTCCCGCCAGGTGGCTGCATGCTCATTGCTCAGCGGACGTAAAAGTCGCGCGGGGGTAGTTGATATTGGTCGGTTGCCGACAGTAAATACTAGAGTAGGATAAACGTCCGGGGGTGGGTAATGGCATTTTTTTTTTTTTTTTTACTTTGCGATTCCCGGACTTTGCGGTTCCCGGGACCCAGTGCTGCCCCCCTATTAGTCCGGGAAATTGAGGTTTGTGTGTATATATATTATATATATATATATATATATTAAATATATATCTATATAATATTTATTATACAGGTTGAAGTTCCCAAACTCGCCAACCTCGGGACCAGCGCCGAGCCGAGTAATGGAATTTTCCGACTTTTAGAACGTAGATATATTAAGAGGAAAAAAAGCATGAAAATCACATGAAAACAATCACAGAAAGAAATAGTTAACACATTGTTCTTCCTTTTCTTTTCACTTCCACCAGTAGGTGTTCCTGGACGTTTGGGAGCCATAATACCAATAACAGACCTGTAGAAGTACACAAAATAACAGTGTACACAACTCTAAAGTCACAACACCACTGAACAATAACAACAAACAAATCGGCGGGAGAAACCAAGCGGCCTAGTGTGGTGGCACCTAGCGGCCGACCCGGCAACTACGCGCCGGGTTTTGGGTGTTCTGCCGTGTTTTGGAAAATCCGGAACCATAGCCGAGTTTTGGGTGTTGCCGAGTCTTGGGATGCTGAGTTTGGGAACTTCAACCTGTATACAGTAGGGTGTCCCAAGATCATAGAGGGAAAAAATGAAACATGTTTTTTTCACTTGCTCGTGTTTTACTTCTGTTCACACATGCATAAGAAGAGTTCCTGTGAAAATAGATGAAATTCGGAGAATATTTAGGGGTCGCGACAAACTGAACAATTTTCTAATAACCTTAAAAAACAAAGAAAAAACTCAAAACATCCCACATTTTTAGAAAGAAACTTATAAGGAAACCAAAACAGACAGTTTTCATTGTTTCCATTCAGAAAGCCTTCTTTTGAAGGTCCTCCTTCTTTTCCCGCCCCACAAGTTTCCGATGGTGGTGGACTAACTGGAGGAGATAATTCTCCTGTGCGGCCGACTTCGTGGACCCCAGGTAGCGCTGGACTAGGGCGATGCCCCGCTCTGCGGCATCGTTGACCACTCGGAGGCCAAGTGCCCGTTTCCGAGCGTCCTTGAATCGGTCGTCCTCCTCCCACAATGCCGGGTCCTTTGCCAGGAAGCCCTCGTCCGTGTCGAGTTTCTGAAAGAAGGACCGTGTCTTCGAAGTGACGAAGGACGAGAGGGAGGAAAACATAGTCATCTTTTTTCCCTCCAATCGCTTGAGTTCCTTCTTCGAGGCGGGCTTGTCCAATGCCTTGACCATCTGCTTCTTCTCCTCCACATCAATCCTTGAGTCAAAGAAGGCCAGTCCCGCGTTTTCCTCGGAAACGTACCACAGGTGGCGTCGCAGGGCTTGTTCTGCTGCCTTGGCAACGGTTTGGTCAGGGTATGTCTTGAGGATCTCGAGGAAGAGCACGTCGTTCAACGGAGCTTTCACAGAGATCATGCCATTGCTTGCAGTACACCAGAGCAACGAAGAGGGCCACTCGTTCCACTCCGGCCTTCTCTCGACCAGTCAGCGACAGCTGGGATTTCAGCATCTGAAGCTTGAGGCAGTAGGTTGCCTTGGCCATCCACCGGGCTTGATGGAGAGCTCCAGGACGGCGGAATGGTTTGGCTGGACCTTCACCGCCGAGGAACAGGTAGGAGAGACGGAGAAGTTCTTCATAGTCCTCCCTGGGATGGTTCTTCGACATCAGACCCTCCTTCAGGAAGGCCAATGCGTCGTCCTTCAGCTTGCTGGCAGTGTCATTGGTGGCGAAAAACTCTACGAGGTCCTCCGATGTTTCCACCGTCTCTCTCTGCGAGGAATCCACGAAGGACCGTCGATCACGGAGTCGTTTGAAGATTCCAATGTCAGGACCAGAGGAAGAGCCGAGGCTGGCTTCGAATACATCCATGAGGATCACCTTGTGGACATGATGGCGGCAGGCCAACCAAAGCAAGCTTCGTTGAGTTCTTGCTCAATCCAAATGCAAGCACCTTGCACCATGCCAGTGTTCGAAGCCGTGGTATCGAAACAGAAGGCGATGATCTTGTCCCTGACGCCCGCTTCGTCCACCTCCTTCAAGACCACTGCAGCCACGTTTCTGCCAGTCGAATCCGAGCTTGCCGGGACCCCAAGAAGGAATGCGTCATCTTCCCCTGTGAGGAGGACGGCTATGCGGTCCTCCGTATCGCCAGAGAGGGACGGGAGGAGTTTTCCGTCCCAATGCAGGACCAACCTCTCAGGTATCTCCTGGTTCCGCAGTTCCACGATCTTCTCAGCGGCTTGCTCTCTCCCCGCAATTCGTGCTCGATGGACCGTGCTCTTCGAGACCGCCATACTCCCAATGTCCATTCCAAGAGCTTGAGCGGTAGCTGCAAACGTTGACGTTGCTTGCCGCACCGACAACTTCTCTCGATCCCAAGTTGAAATGAGGTTAAGATCCTTCACGGAGATCGATGGCGACTGTTTGAGTTTTTTCCTCTGGCTTCGGGATCCACGAGCTGGTGATGACGTCGTCGACACAGGACTGCTGCTGCTGCTACTGCTTTGGCTTGGGATTTCCGCCCTTTCAGTCAGCCTGGCAATGTCGCTGTCTTCACGTTCCCGGAGCCGCTTGAGTCGAGTTCCACGCTCGACCTGCTTCTCCACCTTCTTCGCTGTCACGAGGTCAATTCCAGCCATGGATGATTCCCCTCTGACTCCGTAGGAACTCCTTGTCCTCGTCCTTCACGTCTGCCCGTTGGAGAGAGGAGGAGTGTGCGAGGTCGAAGATTTCTTGGAGGTCTCCTTTGAAAATCTCCTCATCCATACGATGTTTCGGCCTGTCTTTGTTCTTGTTCTTCTTGAGGTCATTGTATGCCTTTACCAGCTTTGAGAGCTTCGTGCCGGCGTGTATTACTGTAGTTGTCGGAATCCCGGCGCGCGACCAGAAGGGGAGAACCTCCTCCATCACCGCCTTCCTGCTCCCGCTCGCCGTCTTCCCCATCTCCCGGTGGTGGTGGTAGTAGCGGAGGAGGACCTGCTCCTTCGATGGTAGCCGGGCTCCGGTGATTTCATCGATTGGAGCATTGTCGATCAGCCAAAGATTACTAGCGGCTCTTGTTGCCATGTTGATAACCTGAGGGAGAAAAAAAGTGGAAATTTTGAAAAATCCTGAAATTCGATTCATGTCACCTAAATGTTCACTTTGTCGGGACCCCTAAATATTACTCAATTTGCCCAAAATTTCAATGCAATACTGTTTTACTATGAGAGAACCGGAATAACACACGAGCGTGCAACATTTCAAAACTTTTGCATTTTGGGATACCCTAATATACAGTACCCTCCCGAGTTTCACGCTATGCGAGTTTCGCGATCCTCGAGTTTCGCGCCGAGTCCTAAATTCTTACCATCCCGACTTTCGTGCATTATCTCCCCGACTTTCGTGCTGCTTCGTACACTTTTTGTTGTTGTTGTTGTTGTGCCTATAGCGCCGTTTGGCAGTGACCTCCAGGGGTGGGATGGTAGGTCCTGTACTCGAGGGCTGTAATGGTTGGCCTTCGCCCGTGGTGGCACAAGCAGGATTTTAATAAGAGTTAATGGGCTGCATTAGTAGAAGCGAAATTGGATTAGCTTTCCATTGATATATTTCGTTTTTTGATAAATGAATTAGCACCATGCATAAATTAGCGTTAACTAAATAAATATAATCATCAATCGGGGTTTAAGCAAGCGCGCCACCCTCAGTACTCACTGATTGTGTAAGCGACTGGGCGATGCTCTCTCCAACGGCATCCGCTCCCGCACACAACAGTCACCGTTCCTCTCACGCACACAGTAGTAGCTACAGCTCATTATTATTACTACGTTTGCAGTGCTTAAGCTGTGTGTGTACACACATAGTAAATAGCTGCAGTGTGAATTGACTAGTCTTTAAGAATTGTAGACATGGGTAGAGTGATTGAATATACTTTTCGAGCTCACAAGGTAGTGGTATATATCACTGTGGCGTAATAAGCCTGGCAGATCGCCATCAAGCAGAGGCGTGATGTCCTTCCATTTGTGCCACAGTATGTTATATGGATCTATATTCCCTATTTCTTTACATTTTCAATGTAACGAGGAATAGATCCCGAGTCCAACATCTGGAGGACATAGTCTGACAGATGAACACCATCAATCACTTTCCCAGCCCTCAAAAAAGAGATTAGTAAGCGTGAGTGTACCGCGTTTACAGGAGAGGTAATGAAATGCCCTTTGTTTACATCACCGCACGGCCACTGTCGAAAGTCGGGCAGCCGCCAGCCATGTGCTTGGCGCGGATCACTCGGCCATCGCCTCCCAGCGGTGATCCAAAAGTGTCTTTCTGTTGGTCTGTTCTCATTTTCTTTGGCGTATCGTATAACTTTTAGCTTGTATGTGATAGTATTAGCAAATTGTTTTGATGAATTCGCCATGGGTGATAATTTCCAGGACTGAAAAGAGCTTAAGATACGTGACTGCTTAGTGGTAAATGATATGTCAACACTAGCAGACGATAGATGGCGCTGATGGCGGCAATTGCAGCAATCTGCCGCCAAAAGGGAGAATGTAAACATACAGCGAAAGGACAGATTACGTACTGTATATGGCTGCGTATAAGACGACCTTTTAACCTTAAAAAATAGCCACGAAAATTGGGGGTCGTCTTATACGCCCAGTATAAAATGTGAACCTTTAAATCCCTGTGGTGTACGGGACTGTTAGGCGGGGTTAGTGATGATGGTAGGCTTACCCTCCCTTTGGGTAAAAACACAGATACTTTCTACTGAAATCACTTCCCGAAATTCACATTATTTTAATAAAATAATAAGTGGTAGCTGATCAGGACGTGTAATGTAACTATGTGTACGGTTGCAACCAGAATTATGTGTTGAGTGCCATGTGCAACCGTTGTCCTATATATATACTGTACACAGAGAATATACGGGAGTGGTATATGAATTAACAGCAGGCAAGAGAGGAATTTGCATAGATGTAGGCCTTCGCATCAGCAGGGCGTGGGTTTGTTTTATTTCTTCTTTTTCTTTTGGGACCTTTGTTCGCTTCATATCGCTTGCGCCCTCCTTCTTCCTACTATCGGTTGCGGGTCACTACAACGTCCCCAGCTACCTAAGAAAATTTTGGTGAGAAATTGTAATATATTGTGCCTGGGGACATTAGTGCAGTGGCAAGTGACTGGCGACTATAGTGTTATCTATGGTAGAGCAGCTGATAGGTATATATTGTGGAAATGACTAATTCAGTATGTTTATGAGAGAAGATGTGGTTGGATATTTTTTGAAGATGACAATTCGTCATTGTGTGCACCATTCACCTTTTTGGCATTAAAATTTAAGACCACCATATGTGCTGTTTGTACCTAACCTTGTATAAGCTGAGTGGTCTCCCTTTGGAGGGTAGTCTTATACGGCGAGTATACCCCAAAAAACCTACGTTTTACTAAAAATTTTTTGGGGTCGTCTTATACACCGATTCGTTTTATACGCAGCCATATACGGTAGTTGATTGAATGTCTTATGGTATTTGAAATACATACTTGTAAACGGGTAAATACTGAGGTACTGAGTACTGAAGAAATACTACAACATTCGTCTTGGAAAAACATTAGTTTTTTTTGGGGAAAACGTGAGTCTTATAAGCTGTAAAATATGGTACTATGCCTCGCACCGGACTAAAGAAGCATTTTTACAGGGTTTTCAATACCTGAGTTTCGCGATCCTCGAGTTTAGCGCTATGCCTTGGGAATAAAGCAAGCGCGAAACTCGGGAGGGTACTGTATATATATATATATATATAATATATATAATATTATATATATATATATATATATATAATATACAGTAAAAACCTTATAACTCGGCCGATAGGGGCTCTGCCCCTTGCCGAGTTATTCAATGTACCGAGTTATGCAATGTCCTCCTCTGATATGGTAAAAAAAAAAAAAAATTAAATACAATACAGGGAGGTCCCGTTATACGAGCATTCGGTATACGAGAATCCGATGATACGAGAGGTGTAAATCAGGGTCTATTTCAATATACGAGATCGAAATCCAATGATACAACATTCAAACTGGGGTGAGTAAAATTATCAATTTCAAAATGCACGCCCTACCACTCCCTGTCTGGACAAAGGGGGATTTGGTTGACCCAGTGAGGTCACCCCCAGGAAGCCGTGGACCTGGGAAGGGTAATTAACATATGGTGCGGCTTGACATTGAGGGGTAATTAGCAGGTGTGCGGCCAAAACCTTGGGACCGCAGTCAGGTCACCCCTAGCAAAGGCGTGACCTGAAGGGTAATTAAGCATATGGTTTCAGCCTGACCTTTTGGGGTAATTAGCAGGTGTGGGGCCCAACCTTGGAAACCGCTACACTACTTCTCTTGTATCACCTGGCGTCCCATTTCATTACAACGTCTTTTTTGCTTTTTATGCATGTTTTTTGTTTAATTAATGTGGGTTTTGTTATTTTGTGTGCTATTTTCTCTTTCAGAATGCTTTTTCTACAGAATAGGTAGTACAGTGTGGGTAATATAGACGCTGTGTTTGTTGTGTTGCTATATTTTTTTTTAGCTGAAAAACATGTCTTTTTTTTAATTTTTTTTTTTAATTGAGGGGGTCCTGGAACCAAACCTAATTTTACCATTAGTTTATGTGTTTCGTTATACGAGATTTTGCTTTACGAGTAGCCAGGTGGAACCCAACTGCACGTATCTTCGGGGCCTCCCTGTACTGTAAAAGCATTAAAAACTGCACTTACCAGTGAATGGGTAGAATGTGCTGGATTTGATATCAAACTCAACACAAATAGCACGCATGGACGCACCTGTATCCATCCTTGCCAGCACCTTCGCCTTTTCCTGCAAGATCAGGCTCTTCAATTTAATTCCCTTCCTGCTGGAGACACCCTTGCATGATGGAGCTGACATCTTGAAATACAGTACTGTATGATGTAATCCCAAAACACGTAAAATAGGTGGCAAAGTAAAGCAAAGGTCGGGTACCAGCGGTTAGGCTGAGTCGTGTTTTTGTCGTCCAAGCACTGTCTTGGATTACGAATCCCAATCCGATAACACTTGCTGAAATGTGTGTTATACTACTTTGTGATATTGTTTGCAATGTTTTGCGTTGATTATTATTTCGGCTCCTACCAAGCTTGTTGTGTTTTTGAAGCAGAAACCAATCCTTTTTTAATTTCGACAAAAAACGGAATCCGTATCCAAGACGGTGCTTGGACAACATAAACACAGCTCAGCAGCTGACAGCCTACACGCTGGTTCCCGACCTTTGCTTTACTTTGCCACCTATTTTACGTGTTGTGGGATTACATCATACAGTACTGTAATTCAAGATGTCAGCTCCATCACATCATGCAAGGGTGTCTCCAGCAGGAAGGGAATGAAATTGAAGAGCCTGAGCCTGCAGGAAAGGGTCAAAAGGACAAAAACACGACTTATGCGACTAAGGATATGCCGAGTGTAAGCAAAGAGATGCAGTTATAACATCAATATGCTGAGATACATTATTTTTTGCCGACTTTCTGTTTGTATGTTCACACAAGAGGTTGTGAGGGCATGATATGCCGAGTGAAAACCAAGAGATGCAGTTTAGGGGAGGCGGTAGCAGAGTGGTTAGCGTCACCGAGTGGCGTTCTCGAAGACCCGAGTTCGATCCCGAGTGACCATAAATCCACTTGAAATCTTTCTGCACCGTCGAGTGGCCTAAGAACACCCACATGCCCTGTCCATTAACTCTACCTTCGACTGCGAGTGCATGGGAGGACACAGGGGGGCGGCATGAGCCTCTAATTACAGGCGTAACTATAAGAATCCTGCCTGCGCCACCACGGGCGAGGGCCAACCATCACAGCCCTCGAGTGAGCCTCGGGCCTACCATCCCACCCCTGGAGCTCACTGCCTACACGCGCTATAGGCATAGATGTAATAATAATGATAATAATAATAAATAATAATAATAATAATAATAATAATAATAATAATAATAAATAAATAAATAAAAAACCTTTGTCCTTGCCTTGCCGAGTTATATCAAATTCCGAGTTATACAGTGCCGAGTTATAAGGGTTTTACTGTATATATATATATATATATATATATATATATATATATATATATATATATATATATATATATATATATATATATATATATATAATATATATATATATACACACAAACCTCGATTTCCCGGATATCGGATTTGCCGGACAAAATCCGAGGTCCGGGGATATGTCAGTCTCGGGCAATTATTATTATTTTTTTTTTTTTTTTTTACGTTGAAATGCCTGGTCCTGTTCGTAAATTGACCAAGTTGTCCGGCGGTCTGAGCATCTCCTGTCACCCCTGGTCAGTGTCCGCGCCTCCCGCCAGGTGGCAGCATGCTCAGCGGTCGTATTGTTTACATTTGGGCACACCACATTCACGGTTCACCTGCACAGCCTCCGTCAGTCACCTGACTCCCACTGCCCCTGGTGCAAGAATATTTCTGAGACTATTAAACACTTTCTGCTGCCTCCCCCAGGTGGCAGCATGCTCAGCGTCGTATTGTTTACATTTGGCACACGACCCTCACGGTTCACCTGCACAGCCTCCGTTAGTCCCCTGACCCCCACTGCCCCTGGTGCAGGAACGTCTCTTGAGACTATTGAACACTTTCTGCTGCCTCCGCCAGATGGCTGCAGCTCAGCGGACATAAAGTCCGCGGCGGGGTAGTTGATATTGTCGGTTGCCGGACAGTAAATAACTAGGACAGTAATATCCTTGCCAGTAGGATAAACGTCCGGGGGTGGGTAATAGCATCGGACTATATATATAATATATATATATATATATATATATATATATATATATATATATATATATATATATATATATTAATATATATATAATTTTTTTTATTTTTTTTTATTTTGCGATTCCCGGACTTTTGCGATTCCCGGACCAGTGCTCCCCCCTATTAGTCCGGGAAATCGAGGTTGTATATATATATAATATATATATATATATATATATATATATATATATAAATATATATATATATATATAATATAAATATATATATATACAGGGAGGTCCCGAAGATACGAGCAGTTAGGTTCTACCTGGCATACTCGTAAAGCGAAATCTCGTATAAACGAAAACACATAACTAATGGTAAAATATAGGTTTGGTTCCAGGACCCCATTAATTAAAAAGAAAAAAAGAAAAGAAAAAAGAAGACATGTTTTTCAAGCTAAAATAAACTACGTATAGCAAACACAACAAACTCTCAAACTCTCAAATATAGGGCTCTATATACCACACCACCGCACCACCACACCACACACAAAACACAGTGAATTAAGAGTGTGACAGCACAGTAGGACAGAGCACAAATAAGCCACAATAAGCACATTAAGTAAACCAGCAATCACTAAAATTGACTCACAAGGCAATACATACAAGCAACAAAGACATTGTATGTGCTCTTGGGGATGCCGCGTGATACACTAGACTCGAGAGGGTACGGTATGTAATAGGGTATGCCGTAGGTCCAATGAAAATTGAAATATAGATTATTTCGAATATGGCAGGGTGTTTTCTTATGTAAAATTGAATTTAAGGGTGGTTTGTCCTCTTCAACTTTTTGGTTTGAGCACTTCTTGCTATGCAAAAATGGACTTTTATATTTATATGCAAAACATAGCTTAAAGTGCGATTTTGCATAGTAAGAATTGCTCAAATGCAAAATGGAATTAGGTAAAATCGTCTTAGAATTCCATTTACATAGGAAATTGGATGCCAAAGTTGAGAAAAAGAATTTTTGTTATACGGCGTACTCTAACCAGGGTACCAAAATAGTTGGATTGGGTTATGATGGGAGGAAGGACAAGACCACGGGCGATGGTGCCCGACAGCTATAGGAAACTGCACCCAAGGTTGATCAGGGAGGAGCATGTGTCAGTGGACAGAGGAGCCATCTGGAAGGTACCTTTGGCACTTTGTACCAGAGGACCTGGTGCCACCTGAGAAGCCTGAGTCAAGGTGGCTCAGGCTCTCTATGATCTGCTGGTGACACATGACTCCACCGACTCAATGATCGTACTGCAAGGTGACTCAACTAGGGCCAACACGGGGTGGAAGGGTGGTACTCACGCCCATTGGGGAAAGAAGATGCTGGGACGCAAGCTCTTCTGGAGTATATGCGTGTTGCACACAAACGAGTTGCCCCTGCGCCACCTTATCACCAGCATCGACGGGCCTACCTCATCTGACACTGGCTTCACGGGTCCAGTGGCAGTCTGCTGTCCAGCGTGAATGAGATGCAGTACAACATAGAGTTCAGAGGAGTGCCAGGCGGTGAAGATCTCACGGAGATACCGGAGTATATCCTGGTCAACATGTCCACTGACCAGCAGGTCTCCCTACCAGCTGGTCCAGGCTGTGAAGCGGGGCGTTCTCCCATCCGAGCTGCAGGAGATCAAGTGTGGCAAGGTGTCCCAATCCAGATGCTCACACCACAGCCCAGTTGCTCGTGTACATGTGGACCAGAAAGCATGGACTGACTGGCAAAGAACTGAACACCTGGAAATCCTAGTCAAGTACTGCCTGCAGGTGTACTTCAAACTCTACTACGACACCAAGGTTCACACAGACTAGAGGACAGCCCCAAGCACATCCTCACGCAGCTCAGAGTGATGAGGTCGCAGCCCAAGAAGGTCCAAACAGCTGTGACTTCTATGTGCGGACAGGAGCATGGTTCGCACACTCAGAATGTGTCCTCCTCTCGCTGATGGGAGTCAGAGTGAGGACGACCGCAGTTCGCCGTGACCCAGATTTTGAAGCTGAGGGCTGGCGAGGAGTATGGGGACACCAGTGTAAGACCTCGCATCACACCCAAGCTGAACTTGTCAGCACCAGCTTGCAGACACTGATCAGCTGGCAGCCTGGCCAGGTGCACGAGCTGGCATTCACATGTTCACTGTCCGGGGATCAGATCCAGGAGATCCTGGTCAAGCTGTACGAGGTTCCGGAGTTCTCTATCCACACTCAAAGCACCGAAAGAGTCGTGAAACAGGTGACAGAGGCTGTGGCAGCAGTGGTGGGGCAGCAGCCAGAGACGGGTCCATCCGGGCTTGGGCCACCACCGGGAGACCATGCCCTGCTTCAGGTCTAAGAAGGACATGATGGACACGTTCTAGGCCAGCGTAGAGGCTTGTGACATTGTGATGTAGTGCCTGATGAACCAACTGATCAGAAAGAGCCTACCACGCTAGTCATTTGGAACTCATATTGGTGCATGATGCAATACACAGGACCAACCGGACACTGCGTACTCATTTAAGCATTA
The DNA here is from genome assembly GCA_016584305.1 of Chionoecetes opilio. Taxonomy (NCBI): domain Eukaryota; kingdom Metazoa; phylum Arthropoda; class Malacostraca; order Decapoda; family Majidae; genus Chionoecetes; species Chionoecetes opilio. The sequence goes on along the minus strand of JACEEZ010005628.1, from coordinate 3,435 downwards.
TTCGATAAGGTGCAATATAAAAGTGCAATTTTGCATAGTAAGAATGCTCAAATGCAAAAATGGAAAAAGATAAAATCGTCTTAGAATTCCATTTTACATAGGAAATTGGCATCCCAAATTTGAGAAAAAGAATTTCTGTTTTACGGCATACCCTAGTATGAAAGGGACAAGGGAGGGGTGCGCAGCCCTCTTCCACTGCCCAAAAAACTCGTCTCTGCGATCTGAATCATTGTACATCGTCCAGGATGTGAATTTTTGTAGGCCACATTGTCGTACCGACCCACCAGAATTATCATATTTTCAGATTGATTATTATCGCACAACCTTAGGTAAAATCTTAGTCAGTAAAGATTTTGTAATTTTAGTAAAATAACTTGTAATTTATTTTAGAAAATAACTTGGTAATTTTACTCCCCCAGTTTGGAAGTCGTAGCATGGATTTTCGATCTCGTATATTGAAAATAGACCTAAATTTACACATCTCGTATCATCGGTTTCCCTCGTATAACCGAATGCTCGTATAACGGAACCTCCCTGTATATGTAAAAAACTATTCGCCCGAAATTACAACCTACGCAAATTACGACTGTTCAACTTTACGACGTGCGGTAAATGCAGATTTTTTTTATTTTTTTTTTATTAATATTTTTTTAAAAATTGTGCCTAAAGCGCCGTAGGCAGTGACTACTAAGACCTGGATGGTAGGCTCTGGAGGGTTTAATTGAGGGCTGTGATGGTTGGTCCTCGCCCGTGGTGGCGCAGGCAGGATTTTATAGTGACGCCCGTGATTAGAGGCCCATGCCGCCTTCGTGTCCTCCGATATACCTGCAATCAAAGGTAGAGCTAATGGGCAGGGCATGTGGGTGTTCTTAGGCCACTCGACGGTGCAGAAAGAATTTGGTTCCCATCGTGGATCGAACTCGGTGATACGATGGTTATAACAATAATGAAAAACGAAAATGTTGATAAAATATGACTTAAAGATGATTATAATATCATTACACATATTATCATTCTTTTTTACCATTTTTTTAATTCATATAACATAGGCCGACTTACGTCCAGTTCTACTTACGACCGGTTGGTCGGTCCCAATCACAGTCGTAAGTCGACCACTCAGTGTACTGTATTGTAATTGTATGTACAACTTCTTACAGCATTGTTTTTACAGGTACAACTACATAAGCCATTGATTTTTCCATGTAAAACCTGATAGAGATAACTTAAGTTATGTTTCTGCTTGAAATCTAGAGTTCATTGGGGGGGAATTGCTCAAATATAACGGATTATCGGATATATCTGATGACCCTTCCCCCCAAACCGTTCATTATAGCGAGGGTTTACTGTATATGAAACATACTAACGAGTGATTATTTACATCCACTTTGCTCAGCCCGATGCATTAATTTGTATCAGTGACAGGATATCACTTTGCCTTGTTCTACTTTTAACTAGGATATACTTGATCTGGAAAAGCCTCTTTATGTAACTCCTTCATTGCGCAAGTGGTCAGAGGTGCCGATACCCCTTGTGGTGGTCGGGGTCTCTTTTCGGTCCCTTATCTCAGGAGCTATGCATCGTAGCAAAAGTTAACTACATCCTTAGAAAGAAAATGCCCAAAACTATGAGACTGGCTTGTTGTTATTGCAATATTTCATATTCTGACTGAGTAAATGCGATACAAAATTCTCCAGCAAGGGGGTATCGTGGGGGAGGGGAGGGATGACAGGGTGGGGGGTATAAAGGCAAGGACCACCTCTTTTATGACGAGGACCAATGAAAATAAACACTGGAATATTGTTGGAACATGTCTATCAGCAGGTGATCAAATCTGAATGAGTCTCATTGCGAGCATTTAGCACTGGGCAGAGGTCCAGCGCGGTATCACTGCGAACACATTGCAATGACAGGGTTAAAGATATGAAAAAAGTTTCATAATACCGTTACTATGAAAGTAATGAATTATGAAAGAGGAAGATGTAAGCAGGCTCAAATGCATGAATGAGGATGGTTTGACGGATGTGTGGTGTATTTTTTGATTGTATGCATGGGGGTATTATAATATGGAATGTTGAATTGAGAGATAGGAAGGAGCTGTAATGTATTTGTCTCATGATGAGAAGGTAAAACCTACATGGCTTAGACATGTGAAAGCAGGGGTGACAATGATGAAAATTGAAGCTAGAGTTGCCAGTAATTGACAAAAAAGACATTGGATGATACGAGTTTAAACACAGAAACTGCTAAAGATTGAATAGCATGGAAAGCTATCACTTGATAGATAGGATGAAAAAGATATATAGATAGCCTTCAATGATCTTTATCTCCATCATAATGATGATTATTGGAGAACACTAGCATAGTATCCAAGAACCAGCAAGTTTTTCTTAGTATTTTATTTTCTATAGATTGATTGGAAGACTCCAAGAGGTGTACAGTACCAAAAGGCAGAGGTGAAGAAGAAAAAGTTTCGATTCACCATGAACAGGCCATGGACACGGGAGTTTCAAATTCAGAACCAACCTGGAATGATGAGGAAGAAGGTGTTTTTGGAACCTGTGCTGGAGTGGTCCTTTTTTAAGTAAGTGAGCCTATGGTGCTGTAGAGTGACAGCTTCAACCATGAATGTGTTTTGTAAGAGAAGTTTTATGTTAATACACCATTATGCATCTTTCATGTTACAGGTATTTGTTATCTTTTCCTCAAATAAACAGGGTTGAGACAAGAAAAATTAGAACATAAGAAACATAAGAAAATAAGGAAGCTACAAGAGGCTGTGAGACCTACATGAGGTAGTTCCTGTTAATTAACTCTACCTACATCTACCCCTCTTCCCCATCTATAAATTTATCCAGGCTCTTTTTAAAGATCCCTATTGACTCCGCATTGACCACCTGACGATTGAGTCCATTCCAATCATTCACCACCCTACGGTACCCTCCCAAGTTTCACGTTATGCGAGTTTCGCGATCCTCGAGTTTCACGCTGAGTCCTAAATTCTTACCATCCCGACTTTCGTGCATTATCTCCCCGAGTTTCGCGCTGCTTCGTACACTTTTTTTTTTTTTTTTTTTTTTTTTTTTTGTGTGTGTGTGTGTGTGCCTATAGTGCCGTTTAGCAGTGACCTGCAGGGGCGGGATGGTAGGCCCTGTACTCGAGGGCTGTAATGGTTGGCCCTCGCCCGTGGTGGCGCAAGCAGGATTTTTATAAGAAAGAGTTAATGGGCTGCATTAGTAGAAGCGAAATTGGATTAGCTTTCCATTGATATATTTCGTTTTCTGATAAATTAATTAGCACCATGCATAAATTAGCGTTAACTAAATAATATCATCATCAATCGGGTATAAGCAAGCGCGCCACCCTCAGTACTCACTGATTGTGTAAGCGACTGGGCGATGCTCTCTCCGACGGCCTGCGCTACTGCACACCACAGTC
>JACEEZ010005627.1:0-15352 GCA_016584305.1 Chionoecetes opilio | reverse complement strand
TTTTTTCCTTGTTGCCCCTCCGTTCCCCCCCCCCCTCTCCCCCTCCTTCTCTCTCTCCTCCTCTCCTCTCCTCTCGCTTTTCCTCTCCCTCCCCCCCCCCCCCCGGCTCTCCTCTCCCCTCCCCTCTCTCTCTCTCTCTCTTCTCTCTCTCTCTCTCTCTCTTCCCCCTCTTCTCTCTCTTCTCTCTTCTCTCCCTCCTTCTCCTCTCCCCCCTCTCTCTTCCCCCACGGCAGCAAAGACCCTTAGAAAAAATACAGGGGCCCGGGGTAAACGCCATGTAATTATTTCTAAATCAATTAATATTTCCCGGGCAATCCCACCCCCCACCGGGAAATTACTTTACCATGTTGCCTTAATTGTGGAATTTGTCTCTCTCCCTGTATTAACCCACCACCCACCACCCCCACTGCCATCATTAACACCCCCCCACCACCAACACCACCACCCACGCCAAATATTAACACCCCCAAAAACACCAACACCCCCACCACTCCATCATTAAACCCTCACCACCCCCCCCCCACACCACCACCACCACTGCCAAAAATTAAACCCCACCACCCCCACCACTGCCATATTAACCCCACCCCCCACCCCCAAAAGCCATCATTAAAACACCCCACCACCACCACGCCACATTTCAAATTTTACCACCAAACCACCACCACTGCCACATAACACCACCACCACCACCACACCACCATGCCTCATTAAACCCCAAAACCCCCCAACCTCCCCTTTAAAACCCCCCACCACCACCACCACACCACTGCCTCTTTAAACCACCACCACCACCACTGCCATTTTTACCCCAAAACCCCCCACCACCCCCCACTGCCATCTTTAAAAACACCCCAAACCAAAACCACCCCCCTAAAATTTGACCCACCCCACCACCACCACGCCCAATTAAAACCCACCACCACCCACCCACCCTCCTCAAAAACACCCCCCACCAACCACCATTTGCCACAAAAAAACACCCACCAACCACTGCCAATTAAAAACCACCCCCCAACCCCACCACCACCACTGCCATCATTAAAAACATTTTCCACCCAAACTTTTGCCATCCTTAAAACACCACCACCCACCCCCGTCCATCATTAAAAAACACCTTTCTTACAAACACCAAATCCTAACATCCTAAATAAATCACCCCCAAACACACTTACAAATTTGCCTTTTTTAACAACCCCACATTACCACAACAAAACCACACCCCACACACACCCACCCACCACCACCACCCCACCACACCACATTACCACAAAAAATGCACACCACCACCACCACCACCAGACCCCCATTACCACAACAAAACACCCACCTCCCCACCCCCCCACCCCCACACCACATTCCCCACAACAATGCTACACCCCCCCCCCCCAAACCACCACCATTACCAAACAACGCACACCACCACCACCACCCCACCATTACCCAACAACTGCTACCAACCACACCACCCCCCTTCCCACAACAACTCTACCACACCACCCCCACCACCACATTACCACAAAACTGCTACACCCCCCAAACCACCACCACCACCTTTAACAACAACTGCTACCCAACCAAACCACCACCACCACCCTTTTACCAAAAACTGTACACAACCCCCACCACCACCATTACCAAAACAACTTTTTCCCACCACCACCACCACCACCAAAACCCATTACTACAACAATGCTCCCAAAAAACCACCCCCACCACCATCATTCCACAACAAACTGTACAACCCCCACCACACCCACCAAACCCACCACCACCACCATTCCACAAAAACCCTACAAAAACCACCCCACCACCCCACCACCCCACCACCACTTACTAAAAACAACTGTACCAAACCACCCCCACCATTCCACAACAATGTACACAACCACCACCACCCACATTACCACAAAAAAATTTGCTACACCACCACCACCACCCCCCCAACACCAACCACACACCCCCTCACACCATCTTACCAAAAAAAAAAAGAACAACCCCAAATTAAAACAATTAACAAACCAACCCCCCAAAAAACAATGTCCCCCCCAACCCCCACACCAAAACCAAACCCCCAGTCCCGGAGTTATTTACAAGGGAGTTTTTCCAAAAACAAGGTTTTCCCCCCCATTTGGGTGGGAAAAAATTTTAATTCAAAAAAAAACCCCCAAACAAATAAACAAAATTTTTATAATTTTGAACTTTAAAAAAAATAATGGTGTACCTTTTTCGTCGGTTTTTGTAAAAAAATTATAAAAAAGCAGAGTGTTTTACTCCTAGGGGGTGGGGGCCGGTGGGGAGGGGGTTGGGCGCCTGCAAGTGGCGTTGCTTGGTGGCCGAGTTCGATCCCCGAGGGGCCAAATCCACTGAAAATTTTTCAGCACCGCGAGGGGCCTAAGAACACCCACATGCTCCCCATTAACTCTATCTTTGACAGCGAGTGCTCGGGGGGGGAACAGGGGGGGGGGGGCCCAAAAAAGCCACTCAATCACAGGGGCGTCACTAAAAAAAAACCAGCCTGCGCCACCACGGGCGGGGCCAAACCCCCCCCAAAGCCCGAGAATTGAAACCTCCAGGGGGTGCCATCCCACCCCCCGGGGCACTGCTTTCAGGGGCGATTACTAAAAAAGTAAAAAAAAAAATTCGGTTTTCTATGGTTCCTTTCCCCGGAATTTAAAACTTTGGATTGTGAATTTTGATTTACCTTTGGATTGGTTATGGGAAAATACTTTTACATATTTAGTTAAATGTTGTAAAGAAAAAAAAAAGATTACCCCCATCGCCGGGGATTTTTTACCGCCACCTTCACAAAAAACAAAAAACAACAAAACCCAAAAACACAACAACAACAAGAAACCCACGTCCCCCTGAGAAGGGAAAACGAGATCTATATATGATAAAAACTTATCCTCCCCCCCCGTTCCTTTTTCTCTCTCTCCTCTTCCTCTTTTCTCCTCTTTTTTTTTTTTTCTCTCCTTCCCCTCTCTCCTCTTCTCTCTCGCCCCGTCCCGGGGGGCAAGGTTGGGGGAGAGGGCGTGTGTTCGCAGTGCAGCGTCCTGTGCATTCGGTCGCGGTTCGAGTTCGCCCCCGTTCATGGGGACGTTGGGGGGCCTTTTTTTATATTTAAAAACCTTGTATTTTGGTACTTGCAAAGTGTCTAGATAGGATGAAAATTTTTATCTTTCTTATCTCTCTTTTCTTTCTCTCTCTCTCTCTCTCTCTCTCCCCCTCTCTCTCTCTCTCTTCTCTCTCTCTCTCTCTCTCTCTCTCTCTCTCTCTCTCGTCCCCTCTCTCTCCCCTCTCTCTCTCTCTCTCTCCTCCCCTTTTCTCTCTTCCTCTCCTCTCACTTTTACCACGGCAGCAAGATCCTTAGAAAAAATACACGCCGGGGATAAAAATTGCATGTAATTATCTCAATCATTAATATTTCACCGGCATCCATCACAACCCAGCCGGGAATATACTTTACCATGCTTCCCTTTAAATTTAGTGTGAACTTGTCTCTCTCCCTTTTAAACCCCCACCACCAGGACCACTGCCATCATTAACACCACCACCACCACTGCCATCATTAAACCCACCACCACCACCACCCACCATCACCACCATCAACTGCCATCATTAACCCCCACCACCCCACCACTGCCATCATTACACAACCACCACCACCACCACCACTGCCTTTCATTAACACCCCCACCACCACCACTGTCTTTCATTAACACCACCACCACCACCACTGCCATAATTAACACCACCACCACCACCACTGCCATCATTAGCACCACACCACCACCACTGTCATCATTAAAAACAACCACCACCACTGCCAGCATTAAACACCACCATCACCACCACCACCACCACTGTCATCATTAACACCACCACCACCACCACTGCCATCATTAACACCACCACCACCCACCACTGCCATCATTAAAAACCACCACCACCACCACTGCCATCATTAACACCACCACCACCACCACCACCACTGCCCATCTTAACACCACCACCACCCCCAAACTGCCATCATTAACACCTCCACCACTGCCATCATTAACACCACCACCACCACCACCACCATCACCACCACCATGCCATCATTAACACCACCCACCACGGGCCATCATTAACACCACCACCACCACCACCATCACCACCACCACTGCCATCATTAACCCCCACCACCACCAACACCACCACCACTGCCCATCATTAAACACCACCACCATCACCACCACCACTGCCATCATTAACACCACCACCACCACCATTGTCATCATCAAACAACCACCACCACCACCACCACTGCCATCATTAACACCACCACCACCACCATGTCATCATTAAAAACCTTCACACCACCACCACTGCCATCCATTACACCATCACCACCACCACTGCCATCCATTAACACCACCACCACCACCACTGTCATCATTAACACCAACACCTTCACCACCACCACCACTGCCATCATTAACACCACCACCACCACCACTGCCATCATTAACACCACCACCAACCACCACTGCCATCATTAAAACCCCACCACCCCACACCACTGCATCATTAACACCACCACCACCACCATTGCCAATCATTAACCCCCAAACCAACACCACTCCCATCATTAACAACACCACCACCACCACTGCCATCATTAACACTACCACCACCACTGCCATCATCATTACCACCACCACCACCACCACCACCAGCACCACCTTTTACCACAACAAATGGCTCCACCACCACCACCACCATCACCACCACCACCACCACCAACCATTACCACAACAACTGCTACACCACCACCACCACCACCATTACCACAACAACTGCTACACCACCACCACCACCACCATTACCACAACAACTGCTACACCACCACCACCACACCACCATTACCACAACAACGCTACGCAACCACCAGCACCACCTTTACCACAACAACTGCTACATCATCACCACTACCACCACCACCATTACCACAAAACTGCTACACCACCACCACCACCACCATTACCACAGCAACTGCTACACCACCACCACCACCACCAACACCACCACCATTACTAAAAACAACTGCTACACAGCCACCACCACCAGCAACATTACCACAACAACTGCTACAACCCCACCACCATCATCACCATTACTACAAACAACTGCACACAACCACCATCACCACCACCTTTACCACAACAACTGATACAACACCCCCATCACCACCACCACCACCATTACCACAACAACTGTACAAAACCCCCACCACCACCACCATTACCACAACAACTGTTACCCACCACCCCCTACATTACTACAACAACTGCTACACAACCACCACCACCACCACCATTACCACAACAACTGCTACACCACCACCACCCCCCATTACCAAAAGCACTGCTACACAACCACCACCACCACCAACCATTACCACAACAACTGTTACACCCCCAAACCACCACCATTACTACAACAACTGCTACACAGCTACCACCACCACCACCATTACCACAACAACTGCTACACCACCACCACCACCACCACCACCAGTCTCTGCAGCTTTTATCTGTACGCGAGGAACTTTATCACGAGAACGAAGGTTTTCTCCCTATTTCGGATCGGCTATAATCAACACTGTCACACGTGAAAGCTAAATAAACTAAGAATGTTTTTCAGTTGAACAAATTAATTTTAACCCAATGGTGTTTTTCCATGTTCGTTAACTGTTTTATGTCAAAATATCCACAATAACAACAAAATATCATGTCCGATAGATTCATATTTTTCCTATGCGGTGGGAGGCCCATGGCAGAGTGGTTAGCGCCTGCAAGTGGCAGGGTTTTGGTGAGCCGAGTTCGATCCCCGACGGGTGGCCAAATCCCACCGAAAATATTTCAGCAACGTCGAGTGGCCTAAGAACACCCACATGCCTCCCCATTAACTCTATCTTTGACAGCGAGTGCATCGGAGGACACAGGGGAGCGGCAAGAGCCATATCAATCACAGGCGTCACTAAAAAAAACCCGCCTGCGCCACCACGGGCGAGGGCCAACCATCACAAACCCGAGATTGAACTTCCAGGCCTCCATCCCACCCCTGGAGGTCACTGCTTACAGGCGATATAGGCATAAACAATACAAAAATATTCGAGTTGTCCCAATGCTAAGCCTTTCCAAGTAAATTGTATAAACTTGGATTGTGAATTTTGATTGACCTTTGGATTGTGTTATGAAGAATACAGTGACATATGTATGTTAGAATGAAATGTAAAGAAAAATGGGTATTACCCACATCGCCGGCATTCTTTACCGCCACCTCACAACAACAACACAACAACAAACAACACAAAAAAATATTCCTCACGTCACTGAGAAAGATTACACGAGATTGTATATGACAAAACATTATTCCTCCCACCACAGCTCTATCTCTCTCTTCTCTCTCTTCTTCTCTCCCCTCGCGCTTCTTCTCCGCCTCCTTCACCTCTCCTCTCTCTCTCTCTCCTCTCTCTCTCTCACGTCTCTCTCATCTCTCTCTCTCTCATCTTCTCCTCTCTCTCCCTCTCTCTCTCTCTCTTCTCGTCTCTTCTCTCTCTCTCTCTCTCTCTCTCCTCTCTCTCTCTCTCTCTACTCTCTCTCTCTCTTCTCTCTCTCTCTCTCGTCTCTCTCTCTCCTCTTTTCCTCTCTCTCTCTCCCCCTCTCTCTCTCTCTCTCTCTCTCTCTCTCTCTCTCTCTCTCCTCTCTCTCTGCTATATTATCTTATCTCTCCACTATGTCAACAACTAACACTAATACTAATAAAAATGATAAGATAAGATAAGATTTTCATCCTATCTAGACACTTTGCAAGTACCAACTACAAGTTTATTGACTATACAAAGCGCCGCCACGTCAGCACGAACTAGGCGGACTCGAACCGCTGACCGAATGCACAGGGACGCTGCACATTGCGAACTCACGTCTCTACCAACCTTGCCACCCTGACGGGCATAAAAATGATAAATATTAATAAAAGTAGTAATGATAATGAAAATAAACATACTACTGTTCTGGATTTTTCCCTTTACGCGAATAATATTCACACGGGTAGACTCACCTTGTTGGTTAGATGATAGTCAAATGTCCAGTAAACACACGTTTCAATCAATCTGTTTCGTGGGGAATATTAGTGGTTTCGTGAGGATGTAAAGAGACACCTTGGGCTTTTGGTAGTTTGTATAATTTCAGTTAAATCTATACACTTCGGCGAAAATACGTAAGACAGGAGTCCCGGTCGAACACTCCGCCATCTACCTTGGTGCTTGCCCTTCTCTCGAGCCTCCCGGAGGCAGCGACACACATCGCCGATGCCTCCCTCGAGCTGGTTGATAATTACTCGTTTCTCCTGAGACATTTACATCTGCTCCCTTCACTTACTTAATTAGCCTGGAGCAAGTAATGTTTCTACTAGTAAACAAGCATATAATATTACTACTCTCTATAAATATCTACCATGTTACCATGTATATATGTGTGCTTAATAGCTACATGACATCTCCTAAAAATCTACTGTGTGGTGACTCAGCGCAAAGGGAAGAGAGGGGACAGAGGCCTCTTTGTAAACCCTCGCGAAAATGCTGAGTCGCAACCATGGAGGCTGGGGGGGGCCCCCAAGTGCCACACCATGTCACAACGCCCTTTCCACACTTTTCTCCGTTCTCTCTTCATTCCTTCATTCTTTCTCCCCTTCTAATGCCATAAGTTTTAACATCGCTCGGCACCACCTGGCGCGCCCACGGGGCCCTAAGAAAATGTCCCAAACCTGTAAAAATGTGCTATACCTGTCGACCTTTAAAATTGAACTTTTGCACGTAAAAGATATTTGCCTAACGTGATACTTCCTTACACAACAACAAAGTAGCTATGGGACACGGGGGAAAAAAAAACAGGGGGTTTGGGAGTCAGGAGAGGCGTCCAGAGCGCAAACTGCGACTCGTCAGAGAAGGTTTTAGGAACAAAATATACCCTAGAAATGGTAAAATTCAAAAGATATTTAGCGGAAACAGTGGAGATGTTTCTTGTATAAACTTCTTGGAAGCAAAACAAAAGCCAACACTTACATAGTGCCCAGAAAGCCGTTGATAGGAAGTTCCGAAAGGGAAAAAGAAGTCACATTTGTTTGCTTTAAATAAAATTGATCCCCTGAATCAGATTCAATTTTCAGCTGGACTACCTTAAAAAAGAAAAAAATTTCACATTGCCCCCTTAAAATATAAAGGGAAGGCAAATATAAAAGATCTGGTAACTAGATCTCCTATCGGCCAATGCATAGAGACGATCGCAGCCACAAAAAACCTAGAGTGTAGTATTCCTGTGTTTAAAATCTGTTTAAATAGGTTAGTTCTGAAGGTCAGTCGTCCTTCCAAAGCCCATAATGATTAAACATGCAATACATGCGTTCAATAGCAAAATTATTTAGCCGGGGTCGAAAATTATACCCGTGCTTGGCGTTAGTGGGGTTTGGGTAGTGGAAGTTTTTTGGGGGTGGGAAACCAATCAGCAAGGGGCCGGGGCCCCGTGGGGCTTTGGTTTTTTAAACCTATCACCAAAAATTTTTTGGGACTTTTGAAAAAGGGGATCCAATATTTCAAACTTATTGCCATGCTTCTCCACCACAACAGGCGGGGGCCCCAGAATTTCGGCGCCAACGGAATTCCTACTTGGACTTTAAACCATTACGGTATCCCTTTTTTTATTTTTATAAAAACCGCACGCTTTTTTTTGTGCCATCATCTCGGCACGAGAACTTGTCCCTTTTTCCTTGACTTTTTGTGTAAAATTAGTAAAGCTGAAAATCCTTCCAATAGTTTCCTAGTTATCACAGGTTTAAATTGGGTTGGCTAATAGGTCATTGGCACCGTTTTCCCCCCACCATAAATAGTATGGGGGAGATTTCCCCGTGGACTCGCAAACTAAAACTTTTAATAAGCCGTCACAAGGGAAAACCAATCTTCCCCAATCGTGTGCAAACTGTTTCACCGGGGTCTAAAACGCGTAAAGGGATTTTCCTTTTAAACGCGCTCCGCCAGCCCTTTGGCTTGGAGGTATGCGCCGTGAAATCTGTTTAAATATTGTCAATGTACTTTTACAATCTCCTAAAAATGCATTAGGGAACTCTGCCCCTTTTTCACGGCAATCTTTTGGGAAAAAGGGGCAAAAAAAGGATTATTAATGCGGGGCTACAGTCGCAGCCGTTTTTTTTTCACCGGTGCAAGGACTAAAAACCTTAAAAAGTGACTAAAAACCCAAAGGTATTGTGAGCCGGATGACTTTTGGGGTAAGTAGAAGATCTTTTGCAACTACCCCCATGGTTCTCAGGGGTGGGTTTTAATTAGGAGGGGGTCCTGGGTCGTCCCTTTTTTTTTGGGCAAAAGAAACCACCGGGCAACATATTCTTCAATGTCACACCATCGGGGGCCAAAAAATCACACCCCTCGCGGTTGCTAGGGTACGATGCCCCGGATTCCCCCTGGCAAAAACCGTGCAAAATTTTGAGTACCGTCGGAAAAAAAAAGTCAGTATCATTTTTTTCCCGGGGTCTCTTTTTTTGGGGCCAAAATGTCGGCCAGTACCTTGTCTTCGACGGGAAAAATTGGAGTAATTCCCGATAATGCTGTAAGGGGGTCTATCCCCCGATTTTAAGGCATAGATGACCTTCCCTCACTTTCATGTTTACTTTGTTCGACCCCCAATTCTTTGATGAAAAATTTGGCAGGGGTTTTTCCCCCCGTGACCGCCCCCACCCCGGAACGTTTCGCGATAACGCCGTCCCACCATTTGACGTCGGGAAAATTTTTAAAGGGTTTGGGTTTAAAACCTTTTGGGTGTCAGTACCATTGTGCCCCTCCCCGGGTAAATTCTTACCCTTGAACTCAAAAAGGGCTGCATGGTGGTATAGACATTTTTTTGGAAGCCAAAAATAACGTTTTTTAAAATTTTTTGAGAGCCCAAATTACCCCGAGGGTCTCTTGATGTGTAAAAAAATAATTTACTTCCCCGGGATAAACTCTGCTCGCATACGCGTTAACGTTTTTTCCCCTTTTTAAATCTTTTGTTTTAGTACTGCCCCGCCCCCTTACCAAACGTCTGTCTAGTCAAATGAAGCTGAAAAATCTGGGAATCCCAAAGCAGGGGGTTTTCACGATTGAAATTTTTAACTTTCGAAGCTTTGTTCCCGAGGAGCATCCCGTAATGAGACTCTTTTTTTAAACAGCGGGTTTTAGGGGAGACCTTTCTGGCGATATCTCTGAAAAAAGGGGTAGAACCCCCGCTAGCCCCAAAAAGGATCAACATTCTAAACACTCGGGAGTTGAGGAAATTTTTTGACGGCCAATATCTTATCGTCCAGGTTGTGGATCCCCCCCGGTCGACAGTAGGCCAAAGAAGCAAAATCTTAGCTTTAAAAAATTCCACTCGGTGACTTGGTTTGGCCCACTGAAACAGCGCTAAAAAAACTGACTCCAAAGTTTTAAAGTGAGACTCAGGTCTTTGCTAGCAATTTAATATCTCCAGGTATCGAACACGGAGCTCCCTATCATCCCGTAAAAAAATTGTTTTATCTTCCTGAAAAGAACGGCGCGGTTTTAAACCCAAAGGCACCCAAGCCATTCGTAGTGACCTCCCGGGCGACAAAAACCCCGTAACCTCTCTGGAGGATTCGCCATGGTACCTGCCGTCCCCCGACAAAAGGTTAAAACTACTGATAATTGTATTCCCGGCCCCAAACCCAAAGACAGATTTTTTAGGATGGAAAGGATACCTGTCTTCTTCTGGCCCTTTATTCACTCGCCGAAATCATAACGGGGAAAAAGTTCCACCCTTTTTTTCGGGAAAAGGGAACAAAGGCTGTTCCGGGGGACAGGAGTGTTGAAAAATCCCTGTTTAAACATTTCCTTACTGTGTTCTACCACCCCGTTGGCTATGAGGTACCGTAAACAGGTATGTAGACAGGTTTTTTCCCTGGATAGTTTTGTGATGCTCCGTTGTATCGGGAGCACCAAGAGCTTCACCCGGGGGTGCTAGACATCTGGTAAGACCCGAGTTCCCAAAAGCGGTGCTTTAAAATCGGGTAGTCCCGACGTTCAAGCGAACCTGGACCCAAATTTGTTGGGACCAGACCCTGCTCGTGTCAAAAGGGGACTTTTGCACCGTAGCAAACAAGCAGTAGTAACTCCAATGGTTCAGGGGACCCCTTTCGATCATACACCAACCCCTTTCCCCAAAAGGAAAAATCCATTTTAACTCGCACTGGTCCCCCTGGTGTTACAAACCCAAAGCTGATGTAATGCCCGCGTGACAGTGCTAGTTCGCCTCACGGGCCCAAACGTTTTACTTTATGGGGGTCGAGACATACTTTACTTCTATAGGTGCATCAGGAACCCCACTGAACACCTCGCATGCGATCGGGGATTTCATGGTCCCGGGGGGGGTAATCGTGGGCCCTTTACAACTTTCCCCCCGCTGTAGATTCACGCGAGCGTTAAGACAGATTGAGGGAATACCCAGTCGGTGGCCCTCGCTTTCGCCTCTCTTCCTCTGAGTGATTTGACATTTAGGGGATCGAGACTAGGAGAAACCACGCCTTTTAAAGCTTCCCTTTAAAAGTTTTATTTTAAAATTGGATCTTCCAATTCGATTAGGGCTTCTCGTAGCAACCCAAAAGCCCCTCTACAGGGAGCTGAAGTTGGATGCTACATAAAATCCATACGAAACCGAGGAACCCCGGTTCAGATTAATAGGGAAGATCACTGTTCCCTTTTTTTTAAAAAGAAACCCGGACCCCCTTACATTCAAATCACTTGGGGAACGGCCACCGGCCACCACGTGCACTCCTCTTTTGAGCCTCATACACTCTTTAGAGAGACATTTACAGTAGCTCCATGCCACAGCCAGGGGAAAGGGTTTTTTGGCTTACCTCGTGGGTATTTCCATGATGTTTGTTTTTTGGCAGCCCACTTATTGTGGAAATCGACAAAACCGCCCTGCCTCGCGGGGAAAAACTCCCTCGTTTTGTGTCAGTTCCTGAGGGGCGACAGGCTGCTGTCTTCCCCCGCGACTTACCCTCCCCCGCAGCCCACTTTACTCATAGTTTTCACGGCATCTAATATCGGTAGCATGGTCGGTTTTCGTGATACCCTACCCTGGTCGCCCGTTGTAGGAGGGCCCTACTTATTCTGCCCCTTTTTCTGCGCCCCCCCCCGGAAAGGAAAAGGGAAGATTTAATCCTTTGGAAAGAATCCCCTTTGGGGCCGTGGGTGGGGTTTGTAGTTTTTTATCACCCACGGGGATGCCTTTCGCTGCTCTGCTCCTGCGGAGGATCTCTTTTTTATTGTCCCCCCCTTGTTTGCAGTAGGAAAAATACTACCTCTTTCGCAGCGCCCCCGATAAGAATTTGGGGGGGGTTTTTGTCCGGTGTTGGAAAAAGGGGTATTTATCCTGCAACGGGGCGTGAAAACCTTTAAATGTACTGCTCCATAAACTTGCCTCTAGGCCTTTTGAAAAACCACTAAATCTTCCCAGGACTGAAGGGCAAGCAAAAGGGCCGACGCACCTTTCCCCGGACATTAGCATATAGAAATAAAGTTCCCGAAATTTGGACATATTATCCATACTAATTTATTTGCAGTACACAATTTGCCTCCGTTAGAATTTTGATGCACCCCTCCGTTAATGTATTGGGCCCCGTTTTGACCCCCCATACATTTGCGACCCCCAAATTCGTTATTATTGAATCAGACATGACTTACCTGTTTCACTAGGGGGTTGCTGCCCCACCCTGAAAAATCTCAGGAAATTCTCCCCAATTTTCGTAATTTTTCCCTTCTCCGGGCAGAAAGGCCGTGCTTTTTCATTAAATTTTTGAGTCTCGAACCCGGGTGCGTCCAAACGAATGAAAGCAAAATTTTTTCTGCTGGCCTGCAACGTCTGAGTTATCAAATTTCACCTCACATAGGTGGAAATTTATAAGCTAAAAAATTCCTCTTCCCCTAAAGGTCCCCACGGATGCCCTGTGGTAAAACCTTAAATAAAGTAGGAAAAGCAAGGGGCATTGGTTCCCAACCTGTTTGGGGCCCCCCTTTTAGATTTGGGTTGAGGGTTTAGCAGTAAAGTTCAGGGGTAGTATTTTTTACAGTAGTGTGTAGTAGTAGTGTATATATTTTTCATCTTGTAAAAGTAGCATCATCATGAAATATTGTTTACCCCCCTCAAGGGAAGATTTTATGTCTGGGGGTTAAATATCTACGTTTTTCTGCAACTTTTCCCTTTGCGTTTGGCATAATTTTTATGAACTATAACTAGTTATAAATTAAATTTAAATTATATCGCAAAAAAGTCTCCCTCTGCTTTCCAAAAAAAAAAATTTATATTGAGAAAAAAATCTTTGGAAATTTCCGCATTGATGACAAGTTTTTTTTATTAACGTAACCGCTAAAAAGTACCGTTTTTTTTTTTTTCCCCCAAGGAAGTCCCCTCATAGAAAAGAAAATGGGCTAAGGGTGCTATTTTACACTGGGAAAAACTTTCCTACCAAGATGAAAAACTTTTAATACTATGCGTGTAAATTTAAAAAATAGCGGGGAAGTGGTTTTTAGCTAAATGCTTGTAACTATTAACGTTTGTTGATTGTAGACGCCACTCGAGTTTTTGGGGTGGTAGGGAAAATCCCTCTCCCACCTCGTCGGCGGCTCCTCGTGTTCGCTGCTTGTCTTCTTTGGAAATAAATTAATGAATGACTGAGTAACCTTTTAAATTCCCCCGGGGCCAGTCGCAGGAAAGTATTTTCCAATTAAACACATTTTAAATTATGTCCATTACACCCTTTTTTTTTCCTTTCCCCCAAACACAAAAGGATTATTTTTTTGCAGTTTTACCCAAATTTCAGGTGGGCTTTCGTTGTTTTTAACGGATCCTCACTCGCCCCCGCTGTTGCACGGGTCGAGTTTAGTTTTTTTTTTCTAAAAGGTTTTTTTTTTTTTCAAAAAGTTTTTGTTTTTTTTTTTTTTTTTTTCAAAAAAATTTCGTTTTTTTTTTTTCAAAAAGTTTCGTTTTTTTTTTTCTTCAAAAAGTTTTGTCTCTCCTCAATTTCACTATTTCCAACACAGTTTTACAAGATTTTAATTTAAATTTTTTAGCACGATAGTATTCGTGCCCCACGCTATCACCCCTTTTTTTTCTGGATTTTCCTTACGCGAATAAATATTTACACAGGTAACTCACCTGGGGTTTTTTGCTGAAGTCCCAAAAGTCCAGTAACACCCGTTTCATCATCTGTTTCGGGGGAATTTGGGGTTTCGTGAGGGTGTAGAGAGACACTTTGGGGTTTTGGAGTTCGTTAATTTCAGTTAAAACACCTTTCGGGGAAAAAAACGAAGACAGGTCCCGGGCGAACATCGGCCCCTACCTTTGGTTTTCCTGCCCTTCTCTTGGCCTCCCGGAGGCGCGACACACATCGCCGATGCCCCCTCGAGCTGGTTGATAAATTTCTCGTTTCCAGACATTTTCATCTGCTCCTTCACTTACTTAAATTTGCCTGGGAGAAAAATGCTCTATTAAAAAAGCTATAATATTACTACTCTCTATAAATTCTACCTGTTACCATGTATATATGGGGTGCTTAATAGCTACATACATCTCCTAAAAATTCGGGTGTGGTGACTTTCCCCGACAGGGAAAAAGAGGGGAAGAGGCCTCTTTGTAAACCCCTCGCGACAAAAGCTGGGTCTCAACCCGGAGGCTGGGGGGGGGGCCCCCCAAATGCCACACAGTGTCCCCCACACCGGACCTTCGTTTTACCCACTAAATTTCCCATAATCCTTTAACCCACTATCTCTACACTACTAAAAATAAAATAACGAAATAGTAATACCCCTTATTGCAACCCCTTTTACTAAAAATAATAACAGAAAAAAACGAATGTTTTTATCTTTTTAAATAAATCAATTTTTTCATCACCTCCTTTTTTCCCTCCCCTCTCTGCATATTAATATGCTTCCTCCCCCTTTTTCCTTTCCTTTAATTCCCCCATGTTTTTTAATTTTTTACTTTGGATATATTTCACAATTTTTTTTTAACCCGTCAAACTTATTATTTTTTTTTTTTTTTATTTTTAGTTCCCTGAAAATTTGCATATATTAAAACATCAATAGCACGCCCGGGGAGAGAGAGAGAGAGAGAGAGGAGAGGGGAGAGGGGAGGGGAGAGAGAGAGAGAGAGGGGAGAGAGGGAGAGAGAGGGAAGGAGAGAGGAGAGAGGGGAGAGGGAGAGAGGGGGGGAGGGGAGGAGAGAGAAGAGGGGGAGAG
>JACEEZ010005626.1:0-13493 GCA_016584305.1 Chionoecetes opilio | reverse complement strand
GAGAACCCCGCGGAGGAAAACCCAAGATGGAGGGGAGCAGAAGGTCTCGAGTTCAATCTCCCCCAAGGAGCAACTGTAAATCCATCGTCGAGGGGCCGAAAAACCCGTATGCAGCTAAAAAATGTTTTTCCGTTGCAGTGTGCGGAAAACTCTAGGGGCTGCATGAGCCTAAACTGAAGATCCAAACACACAGAAAAGGGGATCTTCAACTAAGACGTAGCCCCCAACGTTTTTGCACCGCGCCCCCCTTTTCCCAAAATCTTGAAACCCACATGACCCCCGTTACAGTAGCTTGATTTAGATTTTTTTTTTTCGGGAAAGGGAAAAAAGGGAAAAAAAACATAAAAAAATGTATGCATGAATTATGTAATTTTTTATTGCAAGCAAATTTAAGCATTGGTTCAACTTTGGATAGATAAATATTTTTTTCCAACTATTACATGAAAACAAAAAATTAAACAAAAACAATAATTTCTTCAATATTTAACATAACAGTTTTCAAACAAAAAGCAAACCCCAGCTAGTGGGATTTTGGAAAATTTACCATTGGTCCAATTTGGCATAATAGAAAAAAAAAAAAAAAGCACCCCCACAGACAGATTCGTTTCGTGGTTTCCCCACCAATATAAAACACAATTATATAATAATGTTTTAAAACACTTTTTTCACTAAAACCCAAAAAGCAAGACAAATAAAAACCAAAAAAAAATAAAAATCAATGAGTTAAAAAAATCTATCCAAAAGGGCCCGTCTAAACTAGGCTTAAAATGCACATTATAAGGTTTTTAAAAGTGGAACTCAATTTTGTCGTGTTGAGTGATGCGGAGGTGATGCTGGGGGAAAAACAGCGCGGCTTTCTGCAAGTAATGCGCGCTCAGTAGCCGTCGGGCTCCTGGTACAAGTCGGCAATTTTGATTCAGTAAACCCCGCATCATGGCTGCGGAAGTAATGCAGCACACCCCAAGGGTGTAGTGTGGACACCACCCCGTTCTGTATATTTTCCCGCACACAAAATGCGCATTATAAATGCGTATCGTAAGCTAGTTGAGTAGCTTAAAGCTACGCCAAATGCCCGTCCGTCCACACGGGCTTACGATGCGAGAAAAAATGCGCATTACGCCGTTTCCTGCCTTTTCTGCGTTTCTTTTTACTAAAAAGGCTTATTACTATTATTACAAGGATTTTTTATATTGAAGGTTTATATTCAATTTAAGGGGTCTTTCTTTTATGCGATTTATATTATCTTTATCTGGCCCCCTCTGGTACAAGTCACCCCCAAGTGATGGCATTACGAGCATCTAAGTCCTAGTGTGACTAGTTTAACCCCATTTAGCAAGGCTTCGCGACCACCCTCCCAACCCTTTCGCGCCCCCCGGGGGGTTGCGACCCCCCGGGTTGGGACCCCTGCCCTTAGACCACGGTGCACTAAAAACCAGCCTGCGCCACAAGGGGGCGAGATCGACCAGCATCACGACTTTCTATAAGTACAGGGCTATAGACTACAATAAAGAAAAAAAAAAAAATCAAGTGTCACTTTTTGTTCAATAAGGATTTGTCATATCAAAAACCTCGCCATACCTCACCCCCTGGGTGCCAAAAACACACACACACACACACACACACAACAACACACACACACACACCCCCCACACAAAACACAAACCACACACACACACACACACAACACAAACACACACACACACACTGCCTGGAGTCCCCCTAACCCCCTTCCCCAATCAACACAAAGAAGGCACCGGAACACTCCGGGATTCCCCGGTGTGTTTCGACTAAAAGCTGAGTGAAGCACCCCCAGGCAAAACGAGGGCTTTTAAAAAAACCCTCGTTTTTTTTTTGTTAGTCAGTCATCTGATATAGCTGAAGCGTTCTACTCTCTCGGGGAACATAGAGAACACCTTCTTGTCCCTTTAAGAAAGTACCGTCACTTTGCCCCGGAACTCTATCAAGTCAACCCCCTTATTATTTTTGCTTTACTCCCTGGGGGGAAAACTTATCCTGGGTTCTTTTTTGTTTTTTTTCTCTGGGGTTAAATTTATTTTGTTTATGTACATATTGGTCATTTAGTTATATAACATTTTTTTTAGTCACTCTGTGTGTGCTTCAAAACAAGATCATCTTACCCCTTTTGCTAAAAGGGTGATTTTTTAGATATTTTTAAATTTGTTATTGTTTCTACTTTTCCATCACCTTTTTGTTATGGTTTCGGGCGTTTCAGTCTGACCATTCCTTAGACAACTCACTGTTCGCTCGTACAGGGGGGCCTGTGGGGGGATGTAAAAACCTTTTACGGTTTTTATTTCTTAATCTCATTTCGTGATATTCATATTTTTCTTGTTTCACCCCGGGAAATTTTTTTTGTTGTGAGAGTTCATGTGTCTATGTTGGGGGTTTTTACTTACGGGTGCACATGTTGAGCGGGGAAAAGCTTTTAAAAACTCACTACACGAACCCCTGGGAGAGGCATTTTCCATTTCGTCACATGTTTAAATTTTCCCTTTTTGCTTTTTATATTTTCCAAAAGTAGGACACTTCCTCCCGCTAAGCTTTTGACTCATCTTTCTCACGGAACCACGATTTTCCCAAATCAGTAACTAAATCGATTTAACTTGACCATTTCAAAACCAAACTTTGGTATTATGCCAGATCTTGTGTGGATTGTGGGTATGCATTCTCTGGTACTTCTCCACTGGCTTTATACCCTTTCAAAGTGAAAAATCCCCGGGGGTTTTTCCCCTATCAAATCTCGTCGGGTAGTTAGTTAAGCCGAGTGTTTTTCCCGAAATAGCCCTTGGCTCTCTTTTCAACCCTTTTGGGTTTTTCTTAATTTTTTTTAACATTAATCGGGGATTTTGATGCGGAAGGTTTTGTCGGTAACCCTCTGCTGAAGACTTAAAGTGCAAGATTTACTAAAGATCAACTCAAGATATTGCCCAACTTGACCCTTTCACTCATGAAACTAAAAAGAACACTTAATGACACAATATTAATATCTGGGTGAAAAACCAAATAACTGACCCTCGTCAGAAACCCCCACTTCTAGAGGTTCTTCAGACACAGTCTTTCCTAGAAGGGAGAAAGTGAAAATGCAGGCTTTACAAATGAAGTTAGACTATAAAGAGCGAAAAAAGAGAGTAAAAGAGAAAAAAAAAGGGCTGAAAGAGAAGAAAAAGGGTGAAAGAGAAAAAAAAGAGCGTGAAAGAGCAAAAAAAAGAAGTAAAGAGAACATCATTTAAAAGTCCTGCCGCGAATAAAGGTCACGCCCCCAAAACTCCAAAAAAATTAAAATTTAACAAATTTTTGCCTCTTTTTACCTCATTTCCCTGATTACACCGAAGCTTTTTTTTAGAGATTTTCAAATCCTCTGCCACTTTTTAGGTACCAAAAGAGGTTTTGGGACCGGCTGTCAAGCCAAAATTTAATGGAAAGGCTTTATCTGTTTTGACGTGTGCAGGATAATGCCGTTTATGATGTATTTAAAGATGCTATCTTACAGTTACGCGTCACCACAGAAAAACCGACAAAACTTTCCCAACATGAAAAAAAAAAAATACTGTCAAACTTACCTAAAATTTTGCCTCAGAGAAATTCAGACCCCTTAAAAAAACGGTCAATCTGCTCGTCACCACTTATACGATCTGGTAAAACTCTGACTGGAGGAATTTTAAAAACGTAAAATTTCCCTACTAAATCTGTTGCCATTACAGAAAAGGGATGAGAAAAACCTATCAAGTGCAAAATGCAGATTTTTTTTTCCCTTTAGTAACGCCTGTATCTGGGGAGAGAAAAAGGGCTCAGTCCATTGTAAGTTCAGGTGCAAGTTATGAAAAGGGATGGTAAGTCTGTAGAAGGGGTTCCAACCCAAAGTGGTTCTCTATTTCTGTAAAAAAAACGGCCACCTCATAAAAAACTGTCCTGACCCTAGGGAAAAAGGTCTAAAATGGGCCATTTTCAAAACCATTTGCTTCGGTGAACACAAAATTCCCTCCCTTTTGTTACGACCTTTAAAAACCCTTCGGCACAAGGTACGTCCCTGACTCGATCTGAGGAGCGCCTCTCCAGATTAGCGGGATACTGCTTCTGCCCAAAAACCTTTTAAAATCCACTTCCGGGAGTAAAAACGGAAGTATACAGGGGAAAGGGTCCTCAAGGTTTTTACCAGATTTCCCCTACCTCGGCAGGGGTCCCTTGATTGCCGCTTGAAAAGGGAGTGAACCTTTGCGTCGGAGGAAAGTCTTTCCCCATTCCTCTACTAATTCCTGTTAGTAACGATCGGGCGGGTGAGTAGTCATTCCCCCCCGTACTAATACTCACCATTACCATACAACCCCACGCTACAGGAAAAAGGAGCACCAAAACTTTTTCCTAACTGTCCCTTACCGGCACAGTCCGAAGAAACTGCTAAAATACCCCCTCGCCCTTGTCAACTACCACTCCTCATACGCCTAACGTAAGTCTTGGAAAGGTATTCTCTGACAACTATTTGCTGAGGTCAACGGACGGGTACTTGTTGGGTACCAGCCAGAACCATTCCTAAAGATCAGTCACTCTTCCCCTTTTTTTCTATTACCAGGAAAAAGTTCTTATGAGGCTATTAAACTGCAAAACTTTCTGATGATGCATTTGGGCAAAGTTACCAAATTTATTGCCAATAAATTTTGAGAAGCCAATCATGGAGATGTAAAGGAGAACAACCCCGGTGACATAGGAATTAAGAAAACTTGTGACAAAATCCAATGTTTTTTACTGGCCAGGATTAAAAAGACAAAACCAATGAAAAATTTATGTCACACTTCCCAATTAGGGGGAAAAAACCAAAAAAATATTCCTCAGTACCCACCCCAAACCCACCCAAGGCCTGGGGAACCCTTTTTAAAAAAAGATCATCATTGACATCGTGGCCCATGCCCAAAACTAGGAGGGGGAACCAATACATCCCATTTTATGTGCCAACCCACCGTCCCCTGAGGCTTTCCCCTTAAAAAACTTTCAGCCAAAACAATTGTGTCAAAACTCAAAAAATGTTCACTACTTGGCTACCTAGGGAATTCAAAGTGACCGGGCACAAATTTTCACGAGCGGTCTCTTTGCAGGTTTGGCAGAGTTTGGGAATCAACAACTCTATCACGGCTACCATCCTAAATCAAAAGGTGCTTTGGAGAGAGTCACCAAACCCCTTAAGGGCACTTCTCCGAAATTTTTTGTCATGCAAGGCCCAAAAAATGGGACGAACCCTTCCTTTCGCCATTCCCCAACGGGGAACCAACGAGTCCCTTGGGTTTTTCTCCCTTTGAGCTTTGTTGGTCTAAGTTAGGGGGCCATTAAGGTAATCAAAGACAGATTGCAAAAACAACACTACCAGTAAACTTTCACTATCCCCCTCAATACATTGAGAAATTTAAGAAAATCTTGCCCAAGTCCGCTCATTTGCCGAACAATCTAAAACAAGCTCAAGGGTAAGAAAAAAACCTTTGATAGTAAAGCTAAAGAAAGAACATTATAAAGGGGCCCAAGCCCTTGCTTCTTTCCAGTTTTTTGGTTCCCTTTCAAGCTAAATACCATGGGTCCTTATAACATCAGTAAGAGGTCAGGACAAAACTATTCATAAACACCCCCCGACCGGGTAAAAGCCTAGCTAATTTTCACTTTAAATCTACTGAAATTATAAAAAGGGGAAAAAACCTTGCACCGATACAAATAAAATACCTGATTCAAATAAACCCAGTTTGCCCATTTGTACTAAAAATCCCCACCCCCCTGAACAGGTACGATTGTGAAAAAAACTCAACCTATTTGGGGAAATCTCAGAGATTACCTAACCCACCTTCTTCCTCTCACAGGAGAGACAAAAACACCTTTATTTTAAACCATAAAGATTTCCTTGGCGATCACCCAAAATTATGAACTGACCTCCCACGATGTCGAGCTTCCCCCGGAACCTCTCCTTTTCGTAAACCACCCCCGATACCCCTCGAAAGGACCGGGATGAGAAAGAGGGGGATTATCTACTCCGCGGGGCGGCTATCCCAGCCAGTCTCCGGGGCGTCCCCAGTCTTCTCGTCCCAAGGAGGATGGACAACTGCGCCTCTGCCGGACTCCGCAGAGTAAACGCTTGACTTTCCGGACGCCTACCCTCTACCAAGAATAGTGATCTCACGAAAAGGTTTTGGCAGATAAATAAAAACAAAAATTGAAACTGAAGGGATACTACAAAACCCCTTACGGAAAAAGGCCCAAAAATACAGCCTTAATCACACCCTTGTCTTTTCCAATACAGAGTCGCCTTTTTGGGGAGGAATGCCCCCTTCCTTCCAAGGGCAAGGACTATTTTTACAGGATTGGCTGGAGTTTCTGTATACCTAGACGCATTTGATATTTACAGAGCATTGGGAGCAGACCCTTTAAACTCCGGGAAGTGTTGACCAGGCGGAGGGGCACAAAAGACCCTAAGCTGGCCAAGACCACCTTCAGCCGAGCCACGGTGCCCCTCCCGGGGCACGGGGGGACAAGGCCAAATAAGACCCCAAAAGGCCAAAAATCTCCCCCCATCTTGGGTACCCGCCCCTCTACTCGGGAAAGGGCCCCCGGCGCTTTTTGGGTTGGGAGGTTTTTACCGGAGATTCTGCCCAACTTCGCGGGCCCCTATCGTCCCTCTCACCCGGTCCTAGTGGGGCTGGACCCACAAAGGACGGACGTCTGCCAACCGTTCAACCCTTAAGAACTTCCTGTCCCCGGGTCCCCTCTCATCCCCCCGATTTGCCAAAACCCTTGCTTGCAAAAAAAGATGCCAGCGACACCCCCTTAGGGGCTACCTTACAAGGGTGGAGGGGATTTTTCACCCTTTGGATACCATCCAGAAGTTCAAACCCCCAAAGCGGGCAGCACCATCGAGAAAAACTCCTGGCAACGTCTCCCGCGTACAAAAATTTCAGTGTTATCCCAGCCAAGTCAAGACCTTTAAAAGTTACAATGATCAAACCCTCTGTCCTTCCCAAAACGTGCAAAATTTTCCCCAAACAACGCCCTTTTCCGATGGGTCTCTCTTCCCCCCAACCTTACAACCAAAATAAACCCATAAAGGCCCGACAAATATTGCGACGCTCTCTCTCGCACCTAGAGGCTCACCCCTTTACCCGTTCAAACCTACGAATCCCTTTTCCCAGTGGCGTCGTCTTATGGGGGGAGGTTCTAAACTCGCCATACCTCATCCCGTGTGACACACACACAAACCCACACACCACAACACAACACACCACACACACACCACACACACACACACACACACACACCACAACACATGCCCGGAGTCCACTAATACCCTTCCTCAATCAAACGAAGGAAGGGACCGGAAAATATCCGGGGTCTGCCCGGGTGTTTCGACTCAAACTGAGTGAAGAGCCCAGGCAAAAACGAGGGCATTTTTAAACCTCGTTTCTTTTGTTGTCAGTATTTTATATAGCTGAAAGGTTACTACTCTTGGGGAAAAGCAAACACCATTTGTGCCCTTTTAAATAAGTACCCGTCAAATTAGCACCCGGGAAAATCTACTCAAGTCAAATCACCTTTTTTTATTTCTTTTACCTGGTGGTGAAACTTATCCTAGTATTCTTTTTTTTTTTTTTTTCTCTAGGGTTAATTATCTTTTGTTATGTACTATTGGGATTTAGATTATATAAGCATTTTTTTAGTCATCTCGTTGGCTTTAAAAGCAAGATCATCTTACTCCTTGTACAAGGGATTTATTAGATATTATTAAATGTTATTGTTATCTACTTTTTTCCATCCCTTTTTGTTATGGTTTCGGGGTTTCAGTCTCGCTACTATTCCTCTAGAAAATCACTGTCCGCTCGAACAGTCAGGTACTTATTATAGAATTTCATGACGTTTTTCCCGTGCTGGATTTGAGTTTTAAACACAATTTTCATAGCAAGGGACAAAGGGTCGTCTTGCATTCTTGACCCTTCATACCCTTTTAGAAAAAATTCCCTTTTGGGGTCATTTTAAAAAAATCTTGAGGTAGGTAGCCGCCTTGCCTAAACACAAGATTCGATGTCGACCTTTTACACTTAAGGGGAGGCTCACCCTCTAAAAAAAAAAAAAAAAAAAAAACATAAGATCTTTCAAATTGAAAATTTCAGGGTATAACCAAAAATTTTCAATTTCGACTTTAGGGCAGGGAATGTGGTTCATGACGTCTGCGGTATGACTCATAAGGTTTTTTATGACGTCACAACTTCCTGGTTTTTTTTTTGTCGTAGACACACCTGCTTTTACATGGAAATATCAAAAACCATACAAAGAGCGTGTAATTTAGTTTTTTTTTTTAATTCCCATCGTAATGAGTTTTTGAGGCCATAAAAAGCACCCCATTGAAGTCACGCCGATCGCCTTTTTTTTTTTTAAAAAAAATTTCCCTAACACTCAATTTTTCACTTTATCGAAAAAAAAAAA
The DNA here is from genome assembly GCA_016584305.1 of Chionoecetes opilio. Taxonomy (NCBI): domain Eukaryota; kingdom Metazoa; phylum Arthropoda; class Malacostraca; order Decapoda; family Majidae; genus Chionoecetes; species Chionoecetes opilio. The sequence continues at coordinate 5,027 of JACEEZ010005626.1, read as the reverse complement.
AAATTACGCCCTGAAGCCAATCAATAATATTAACATGAAGTTTAAAGCGTTTCAAGCATTTTTCAATTTTTTACAATTTTTTTAAGTAAACTTTTTTGTTTTTTAGATACAGGCTTTAAAATTTTCGACAATGAACTAGCTATTTATTTCATGATTTGGGATTATTTTCCCAACAAATCTATAAATTTTACACAACAAATTTAAAATAATTCTAATATTTTTTACCTACGCCCCCCCCCCTTCTGCCCCCCCCCTTCCCCCCTCCTTCCTTTATTTTAAAGATTGATAATTTTTACCACAAAGCTTATAGCTTTAATTTATACAACACAACAAATCTACATAAAGTATAAAATTTTCCTTTGCTCCCCCCCCTCCTTCCGCCCCCTTTCCCCCCTCCTTCACTTAATGTAAGTAGCTATTTATTTCTTTTGGCTTTTTTTCAACACAAAGCTCTATAGCTTTTTAAATTGATATATAACAAAAAAATTACATTAAATATAATTTTCTACCTCGCCCCCCAACTTCCCGGCCTCCTTCCACCCATTTTTCATTCACCCTTGTATTTCCCCATTTTCTAAAAATTCTGCTTTTTGAAGCTCATGGTGATCTTCAGAGGTTGGACAACCTTCAAGGTTGTTGTAACAGCAAGAAATAATAGATTGATAGTATTTACAGGCCAACTTGACAGCCAGCGGGGCAGCACGCAAAAATCCTTTGGATCTTTTGGGGGGAGAGGGCAGGAGCCGAGGCTATTGCTGCCGCTGCAGAGTCTCTAGAATATCATCAAATACAATCCCAAAACGGAAGAAAAAAAGGAAAAAAAAAGCTTTTTTTTTCAGAAGCACATGGCCCCTCTCGCGCGCGCCCTTTAAACGGTTACGCCCTTCTCTTTAAAAGCCAGGGGCGGGGTAGTAAATTTTGGGGCGATTAATTCGGTTCCTAATATTTCTACATCATGTACGCTTGAAACGCTAAATCTAAATTTAGATTTTTTCTATTTTCGACCAATCGAGGGTGAGCCTCCCCTTAACAGTTGTTCAAACGCCCCCTTGTCTAATTTTTAAGGTTTAAATCTGCACAGTCGAGATTGGTTGACTATTCTTTCAATAATATGGTAGACAATAACCATAAAAAGGCATTATTATTATCACAATTGAGATCAAATTAATTGTGGATAAGACATCTTTTATCATTACGTAACTATGTCACTGTCAGTAATTTCTTACTCCGCAACCTTGCATTAATATTTCCCAATTTTCATACCCACTGAGTTAGGCAATGCTTAGAGTTTTTTTTCTCTTACGAAACCCCTTGAACATTACGAAACTGAAAAAACTTGGTCTCCAAAATATATGTCACCCCAAATGAGAAACCCGTTCCAAACAAAACAATATTCCCCACCTCGCAGAACCAACTAGTATTCCTAATGCACCCTACCCGGGAAAAGACACTGGCATCGGTGTTTTTACCTCATTAATACAGATGAGCATAACACAGAGCAGTTTTTTGCAATTTGGTTTTTCTAACTTCGTACACACTCCACCATATTCCATGACAAGATTCTCACTTCTTCACTTTCTGGGTGATCCCAAAAAATCTGAGGATTTCAATTTTCGAGACTAGCGTACTTTCGTTGCGCTCACGAAATCCAAAACGTATGGGACCCCGGGCTCTCTCTTTTCGTTACCTCTGCTTCACGTAGCCACGCCATCTCACCCAAAAACTCGGAGGAAAATTTTTTTAACGTAGATCTTGCTGTATTACACCGGGTGTTTTCAGACGGTGTTTTCTCCCAGGAGATTGCGTTGACCCCATCCGCCACTAAGAGGAAGGGGCCCTGGTAGTAGACGAAAACTGTTTTTTCAACCTTAAGAGTCCAGCCACATGATTGCACCATTTTGGACCAAATCTTGTCAAGCTTGTCCTGATCTGTTGTACCCCATTAATGTTCATGTTCTAGGTACTCCCAAAAACGATGGACTCATACTCACGATGGACTCATACGATGGGGTCATACGACTCACGTTCTTTTTGGGCCGTGCTTCGAGGAATGCTGTTTTTTCGCTATTATATCGCCCTGCTGTCGACTCGAGACTTGAGTTCGGCTTGTTCATCGCGGAGAAGTTAGCGAGTGTAGGGTATTTTGTATAGAACAAAATTTTTTTTCAAAACTATAAACCTTTAAAGAAACCACTAAGCTCTCCAAAACTTTGTTTTTGTAATCTTATCCGATCATCCAGTAGGGTATTCCTGAGGTTCTCAGAAACCGCATAGGGGAGGCCGATTAAGAGCTTGCGTGTGTGTTAGTTGTCCGGTTGAGTCCCCCGAGAGGGGTGAACACCAACTTCATATATGCCCAATATACTGTCTGTGCCTCTGTGATGGCCGAGAAGTATGCGAGAAAAAAAAAAAAAGAAAAAAAAAAACCCCCCCAAAGGGGGGAAAGGGGGATTCTTTGTGTCCAAGGGTGGCAAGCATTCCCCTTTGAGCGCGCAAAAGGGGGGGGGGGGGGGGGTGCAGCAGGAAAGTGTGGACGCCTTCGCTGCCCCCGGGTGCCTAAAGGTGGCCAAGGGGCGACTTTAGGACAGCGTGAAAACCGTCCTTTTGGGTGCCATCAGGGGGGCCACCATGGGGCGCTCCATCTATATGAACCAAGTCACAGGGAGGCAAGCCTTTTCTGCCCCCGGGGCTTAAAAAAGGCCCCGGGATGGATTTTGGCAGGGTCGGGATAATACTTATCAAAGTATATGGCTGGAGTCCTTCTTTAAAGTAAGGCCCTTCCTGGGTATGAGCTTTCCACTTAAGATTTTGTTTTTGACTTTTGTCTTTCTACGGAGAAATCTGCACGTCTACTTTTTTGTATTCACGTGCAGAGGGGTGGTATGGGTTTTTAGGGGTCCACAGGAAGGTATAAATCTTGCCAAACGGGGCCCGTCAACCCGTGTTTTCCACACGCCAGTACAAAACACACCGCAAAACCCCACACACAGACACACACACACATACACCACGCACCATACACCACACATAAGAAAGCACGCACGCAAACTCAATGCAAATGATATGTCGAGTGAACAAACGGTATAACAAAGTCCACTTTCCACAAGAGATGACAGTCAGCGTCTTTGGGGGACCTAGATTTAAAAAACTTAACTTTTTGGGATTTAAGTTTTCGGTGTTGCGTTTTCTCAGCAACATTTAACTGGTGCCGGGGCACGATTTTGAAGATATCAAACGAAATTCAGCGGTCGCTTTTCGACCGCCAAATTTTGGGGGGGGGGGTAAGAATGATTTGCGTTTCCGATGGCGTGCGCGGTGACCCCAGTTTTATCCCGAGAGGGAAATTCATCTTAAAATCTTTTGCAACCGTGAGTGGCCTAAGAAAATCTACATGCGCCCATTAACTTTACTTGATTTTCGAGTGCATCGGGGGACACGAGGGGGTCGGGCCCCCTATTCACAGGCGTCACTTAAAAATATGTCTGCGCCACACGGGGGAGGGTCAACCCTCACAGCCCTTTATAAACCCTTTAGGGCCCAGCATCCCAGCCCGGAGGCAGCCTACTACGCTATAGGCACAAAAAAATAAAAATATATTTTAATATTCATATATATGTATAATTTTTTTGTATTTTTTTTCTCGTACTAACTTGTACCAGATCTATCGGGAGATAAGTGCAAAACCCTAAAGGGGGGTCATAGGCAAAATTCTCGGGGCACCTTTTCAGTTTTGGGGCCGAGAAAAAACATCAGTTTTAAAAAGAATAAAAAGTTTAGACAAAAAGTACAAATGAAAGGATAACCTTTTTTCTATTTTTTCGTTACGTTGGAGCCTATAGGCCTTAGGCGTAGGCATTTTTTTTTTAGGGCTCATATGGTTGGTCCTACACATTCTTGAGTGTCGTGATGTCGGTCGCCCTCGCCGTTTGCGGCGCAGGATGGATATTATTGTAACACCTGTGGTCTTAGGTGAAGATCCCGTTTTCTGATGTTCGAATCCTGAGTTAGGATCATGCTGCCACCTAGTGCTTCTCCGCCGCACTTGTAGTCGCAGTCAAAATAACAGTATGCTACTTGCGGGTTTCTTCGGCCACTCGACGATGGATTTTACAGTTGCTTCTTGTGGGACTTGAACTCGGAACCTTCTAATCACCTACCATGCTCTTGTGGACCTAGACAAGAGTAGCTAGAGGTGAGAAAACAGAATGCATTGCAAAGTCACATAAATGGCAGTGGAAGTAAATAGTTCAGAATTACCAGCAATATAACTTGGAAGAAACACTAAATATATCTTAGAAATAATATATCTGAGAAAGTAGAGGAGAAATCACTTGAACAACATGATCTTGTTCAGGAAGCTGAAGTAAAAGTAGTTAAAAGGAGGTGCCTGCAGCGGAAGAATAGGAAGACGTCACAAACTTAAAAGCAGAAGTAAAGGAAGAAGTCACATAGGTAACACGGAAGTAAAGGTTGAAGTCGCAAACGTAAAAACGGAAGTAAAAAAAGAAGTTGCAACGTAACAACGGAGGTAAAGGATGTCGTAGCGTAACAACGGAAGTAAACGAAGTAGACGCACACATCAGAGCGAAATTAAGAAACATGTCGGAAAACGTAACAGCAGAAGTTAAGGAAGAAGTCACCAACGTAACCGTTCAAGTCACATAAGAGGTAAAAAACGTAACAGCAGAAGTTAAGGAAGAAGTCGCAAATAATCGTGCAAGTCACGAGGAGGTAAAAACGTACAGCAAGTAGAAAGTCGAAACGTAATCGTGCAGGCCGTAGGAGTAAAACGTAACAGCGGAAGTTAGAGAAGAGGTCGCAAACGTAACAACGGAATTAAGATAATTAATACTTAGAGGACCATGAAACTCGTGACCACAGACTACAGACCAGTCTGTAGTACTGCTTTTGAGCTTCGCTCAAAGAACGGAAATTTGCATGACAAAGCGTAGTGCTTTACCCTTATCAAGCGATAAGGTGTGTTTGGTGTAAGGTCCAGCCTTACCCTAAATCGTTCCAAGCTCACA
>JACEEZ010005625.1:0-11225 GCA_016584305.1 Chionoecetes opilio | reverse complement strand
ACACCCCCCAAAAACCCACCCCCCCCCAACACCACCAACCCACACCCACCACACCCCACCCACACCCACCCACCCACCACAACACCCAACCCCCAACCCACATTTTTGTTAATTTTAAATTTTTTTTGGCTAGCCCCTTTCAGGGCTTTTTTTCCTTCGCCCCCAAAAACCCCAAAACCCCTCCGATCCCCCCTTTCAAACCCAAACATGGGTTTTTAAATTTTTATGTATTAGAATAAATTATAATTAAAAAAACCCCCCCCCATTAAAATTAATAAAATTCCCTCGATATACCCCCCCATATTTTCCCCCCCCCCCATAAAATTATCCCCCATCCCCCCAAATTCCCCCATAAATTTCCCTTTCAATACCCCATATAAAAAGTTTTCCCTAATTTCGAAAATTTTTTTATTGTTTAATAGGGGGAAAAAAAAAAAAAAAAAAAAATCGATATCTTTAAAATTTATTAAAATTGTGGTCAGGCATTTAAAATTATATTGGGATTTATATAAAAAACCCCCAAAACACATTTTTTTTTATTATTATTTTTTATTTTTTATTATTATTTATATTTTTATAAAATATAATAAAATTATATAGATATAATATATACCTTATAAAAATTTATATATTATTATATTTATCTAATATATAACATTACATAATACTATATAAAAATAATAAATTTAAATATATATATTAATATACTTAAAACATTATAAAAATATATTATATATAAATATAATATATACTATATAAAATATATATATAAAATATATATATTACATATATTATATATAATATCAATTACATTACATATCTATAATATATATATATATTTTATAAAATAAAATTAATATAATTTTTATATTTTATATATATAATATATATATATTATAATAATATAATAACATATACATATAATATACATAATTATATTATTATATATATAAAAATATATATATAAATTATATATAAATATATATAATATATATAATTATATAATATATATACCGCCTCCCCAATTTTGGGGGGAGGCGGGGCCGGTGTTACCTTTTGGGAGTGGTGAAATATGTCCCGATTCGAATCCAACCCGGGGGAAAAATTTTTCACGAGCCTGGAAAGGGAGGAAAGGCCCCCGAGTTCACGTCCCAAAGGGCAACTGTCAAATCCATCGTCTTGTGACTGAAGAAACCGCATGCCTGTTAAAACCTTTCCCGTCTGCAGTCAACAAAGAAACCCCAAAAAGCGCGCGACCCTAAAACTAAAACCCAAAACGTCAGAAAAAAGGGATCTTCATCAAAGACCACGGGTGTCATAAAAAAATCCACCTGCCCCCAACGGGCGGATCACCAAATAAAGACCTCTATCCTACGGCGCTATGGCTCCAAACTAAAAACAAATTAAATATATATATATATAATATATATATATTATATTATATAATATTAATTATTTTAAAGTTAGGCGTCCCACCCCTTTTGGGCCCCTTTGCTTTCGGTTAGTTCTTCGGCGGAACGGGGGCAGCGAGCCACTTTCCAGCCTTTAAACTCATTACCTAATTACTCTTTAAGCTTGTTTTACGAAAAAAGTTTTTTTAAAACAGACACCCTTGTTTTTAAACAGCACTACTTGCATTCAAATTTCAGCTCAACCCGACAATATTTGGGAGTGTTTACGCTAATTACCATTAAGGGCTTTTTCTAGCAAAATTTGGTTGCCGCCCCCTTTTTTTAAACACCTACTTGCATGTCATTTTCAGCTAAAATCCGACAATATGTAGGAGAAAGTTATACACTTTTTGGCTTAAACTTGGTTCCCCGGGTCTTATGGTAAGAACAGCCGGTTTCGGTCGCTCCCAATAAAAAAACCATAAAATCGACCAGTCCCATGGATTTAATTTTTTAAAGTATAAATTTTTTCGGGAATCCCAACGGGTTTGCAAGGCCAAAAAAAAAAACCCCGATTGAATAAATGAATTGTTTGGAAGAAAAACCAAATAAACAAATTAAAGGTAATTCAATATCTAAATTCACATGTAAAGAGGATATAAAAAGGGGAAAAAATAATTCTGTACTCCCACTATAACAGAAAAATCAAGGTCTAAATAAGGCCAAAAAAGGTCACTTACGTCATTCAATAACCACAGATTCTTTCCCTTCCATCCTCCACTTTTCATTCCTGATTTAAATCCCTGCCGTCTTCCTTCACCCTCCCCCCCTCGTCTCCCGGCATTCCCTTCTTCCTTCGCCTCACCTCAAGCACTAAAAATAAAAAAGTAACTTTCAAAATTGGGAAAACTTTCTGCATCATGTTGGATTCATAACCTCAGATAGCAGAGTGGTCCCGATCTGTGCAGGGGAGGAGTGGGAGGAGGAGGGGGGGAGGAGAAGGAGGAGGGTGAAGAGAAGGGGGAAAAGGGGGGAAAGGGGGGGGGAGGGGAGGAGGAGGGAGGGGAGGAGGGAGGAGGGGAGTAGGAGGGGGGGGAGTAGGAGGGGGGGGGGGGAGGGGGGGAAGGGGGGAAGGCCAAAATTGATTCTTATTAAACCCAAAAAAAATCACATTATTTTTTTCCTCGCGTCAAAAGTTATCTTATTTTTCTTACTTTACTTTTTTTTTTGTCCTCAAGTTTTCCCGCCTGCTTTCCAAAAAAGGGTTGTCTACCCTTAGACAATTTTCTACCAAAAACTTTTAAAATAAAAAAAAATTCATCATTTTTATCAAAATCTGAAATGGATCGGTGTTTTTTTGGTGCCATATAAAAACAAAATAAAAAATGTCCATATAGAATTTTTTTTTTTAAACTGTGCCCTATAGAAATAAAATTTAAAAACTGTGCCTATAGAAAAAAAAAATTTAAAACTTGCCATATAAAAAAAGTTTTAAAAACTGTGCCATATCGAAAAAAGTTATAATAACTGTGCAATATAAAAAAATAAGGATATATACTGTACCATTTGCAAAAAACTGTCCTAAGGGAAAAAAACATAAAAATTAGGGCGAAAGTGTGTGGGGTGTGTGTGGGCCGCGATAGGTGCCGCCCCCATGACGCAAACTATATTGGCATAGTTTTTTGGGGCCGGGGGCGCCGGGGAAGGTTTTTAAGGGCCCCTTTTAGGTGTCCGATCACTTTTCTTCTTCTTCTTTTTAGTACCTATTTGTAGAATTTTGAAAAAAAAAAAAAATGGTTGCGAAAAATTTAGGAAACCCTTTATGTGGTGATGGGGAATGGGTGGTGTGGGTGGGGTGATGGGTAATGGGGGTGGGGTAGGGTAAGTGAATGGTGGGGGTATGGGTGGGTGAATGGGTGGGGGGGGATGGGGGATGGGTGAGGAAAAGGGGGGGGGGTTGGGGGTTTGGGGGAGTGAATGGGTGTGTGGGTGATGGGTAATGGGTTATAATGGGGGGGGGGTGTGGGTATGGGTGAGTGAAAAGGGTGGGGGGGGGATGGTTTTGGTTATGAATGGGGGGGGGGTGATTTTTGGGTTTTGAATGGGGGGGGGGGTTGGGGGGTTGGGGGAGTGAATGGTTGGGGGGGATTGAAAAGGGTTTGGGGTTAATACTACTTTCTCATCCATGATTTCGAAAATTAGAAAGGGGCTTGTTTGTTTTTTGGGGGGCCCAAAAGGCCCACCAAAAAACAGGTGGTGGGCCGAAGGGCCCCCCAATGCCCTCCGCGGGGGCAGCCAAAAAGTCCGCCCGAGGGCGGCTTTGCGGCTAGTAATAATATAATCGAAGTGTGTGTGTCTGGTGCCGCGATAGGTTCCGCCCCCCATTGGGGCATCCCCCCATATGGCACTTTTTGGGAACCAGTTGACCAGGGGAAAATTTTAAGGTCACTTTGGGGAAATCCGATCACTTTCTTATTTTTATCTTTTTTGCAGCCCATTCGAGAATTTGAAAAAAAAAAACGGGTTGCGGAATTGAGGAAAAACCCTTTATGTAGGGGGATGATTTAAAGGGGGAGCGAAGGATGGGGTTGGGGAATGGGTTTGGGGGGGGGGTGAGTGATGGATGGGGGGGGATGGGTTGGGGGTGATGGGTGATGGGGGGAGGGAAAAGGGGGGGGTGTGGGTAGTGGGTGGTGAAAGGGGGTGGGGTGAAGTAATGGGGGAGTGAAAGGGTGGGGGGGTGGGTAATGGGGGTGTGAATGGGTGGGGGGGGGATGGGTTTAAAGGGGTTATACTACTTTCTACATCCATGTTTTTAGGGGAAATTAAAGGGGGTATCGGAATCTTGTTTGGGGGCCTTTTTTGGCCCACCAACACGGTGGGGGGCCATGGGCCCACCAATCCCCTCGCAGGGGCTCCCCAAAGTCCCCCGGAGGGGGGCTTTTCGGTAGTAACTGTGCCATATAGAAGAAAATGCCATATATATTTATATTTATATAAATGTGCCATATAGAAAAAAAATATAAAAGTTACATCACTTTGTTGGGGGGGTGCTTTTAAATTTTTTTCCCTCACGTCGAAAAATTTAAACTGCTATTCAAGGGGGTTTTAAAAATCTGTTACTTGAGGAACAGACAACAAGCCACATTCAAAAATACGGCATGCACCACAAACCTAACCTTAACGTCTACAGATATAATAATCTCCCCCTTTTCATAAATAAACCCCGGGACGACGCTACAAGGAAATAAAAAGACACGTGAAAAATTAAAAACAATGATTTGCCACAAAAGTATAATTCAAAGAGAGAGAGAGAGAGAGAAAAGGACAGGACAAGACAAGAAAAGAGACAAACGGGGGAAAGAGGAAAAAGAGAGAAGAGGAGGAAGAGAGAGGAGAGAGAGAGGAGAGAGAGAGAGAGAGAAGAGGAGAGAGAGAGAGAGAATATGGGGAGACAAAAAAATAACTGACAGATTTGTAAAAAAAAGAAAAATGGCCAGGGGAAAAAAGTGACACACAACACCACAAGAAGAGAAGAGAGGGAAGAGAGAAGAGAAGGGGAAAGAGGGGGAGAGAGAGAGAGAGAAGGGAGAGAGAGAGAGGGAGAAAAGGGGGAGAGAGAGAGAGGGGGAAAAGAGGAGAGAGAGAGAAGAGAGAGAGAGAAAAGAAGAGAAAGGAAAAGAAAATATTCCCTTTTCAAATGAACAAGGCCAGGAGCAAATCCCCCCTTGGGCCCCAGAGTGGGCGACAAAGCCGTAAAACCGTGAAAAAGAATTAAAAGGTCCGATCCTTTAGCCTGTCACTGGGACTCCCCGAACCACTTTTAAAAAAAACCCTTGCAAACGTCAAACACCAGGGGCCCCCCGCGCGTCCCTTTTTTCCCTTTCCCTTTTTTCCCCCCTCCCTGGCCCCCCTGTTCTCTTCTCCCTTTTCTTCCCCTTCCCCTTTTAAAAAAACCCCCCCGGGGGAGTTTTGAAATTTTTTTTCTTTTTTAGGGCCCAAACCCTCTCCTGGCCGGCCCCGAGGGAGAAAAGGAGAAAAAGGGTTTGCCTTTTTTTTTAAAATTTCTCCCCCCCCTTTTGTCCCCCTTTTTTAAAAAAAAGCCCTTTTTGTTGGATTACAAACACGATAATTAACAGAAACGAAATACTTGTACACCACCACAAAGTCATTGGTCTTGTGTTACGCCTGAATTGCCGCGTCTCTGCTGATTAGTTGCCGGTCCCTTTATGAGGCATTACCGAACAATGGGAGAAGATGAAGCACTCTCTCGGGCGGCCAGGAGAGGCTGCTCTTAGGCATCAAAACTCCGTGGTAAAGAAAGGAGAAGAGAGTAGAGAACAGCGCAGGAGAAGGAATCAAAGGGCGCGCAGGCTGGTGATTGACGATTGCAAGGGATTAAAGTGGTTCGGGGAGTGCCAGATGACAGGCTAAACGGATCGGATCCTTTTTAATTCTTTTTCACGCGTATTATCGGCTTTGCTCGCCTCCACTCTGCGGCCAAGCGGGGATTTGCTCCTGTGCCTTGTGTCATTTGAAAAGTGGAATATATCTTCTTCTCTCTCTCTCTCTCTCTCTCTCTCTCTCTCTCTCTCTCTCTCTCTCTCTCTCTCTCTCTCTCTCTCTCTCTCTCTCTCTCTCTCTCTCTCTCTCTCTCTCTCTCTCTCTCTCTCTCTCTCTCTCTCTCTCTCTCTCTCTCGTGTGTGTGTTGTGTGTCACGTTTTTTCCTGGCCATCTTTCTCTTTCTTTACAAATCTGTCAGTTATCTTTTGTCTGCCTCATATTCTCTCTCTCTCTCTCTCTCTCTCTCTCTCTCTCTCTCTCTCCTCTCTCTCTCTCTCTCTCTCTCCTCTCTCTCTCTCTCTCTGTCTCCTCTGTCTCTGTCTCTGTCTCTGTCTCTGTCTCTGTCTCTGTCTCTGTCTCTGTCTCTCTCTCTCTCTCTTTGAATTTATACGTTTGTGGCAAATCACGTGTTCTTACATTTCACTGTCGTCTTTTTTATTTCTCTTGTAGCGTCGTGCCGGGATTCATTTATATGTAAAGGGCAGATTATTCATTCATCTGTAGACGTTAAGGTTAGGGTTTGTGTGTGCATGTCCGTATGTATGAATGTGGCTGTGTCTGTCTGTCTCGTCAAGTAACTAGATATTTAAACCCTTTGAATATGCAGATTAATTTTCGACTGTGATGGAAAACTTAAATGCACGCACCAACCAAAGTGATGTAACAGTTTATATTTTTATCTTCTATATGGCACAGTTATATATAATATAAATATATATGGCAGTTCTTCTATATGGCACAGTTACTAGCCGAAAAGCCGCCCTCCGGGCGGACTTTGGGGTTAGCTCCTGCAGAGGGCTATTGGTGGGCCCATGGCCCACCACCTGTGTTTGGTGGGCCAAAGGCCCACCAAACACAGACTCTCCAGATAGCCCCTTCTAACTTTCCTGAAATCATGGATGTAGAAATGTATGTATTAACGCCTTACCCATCACCCCCCACCCATTCACACACCCATTACCCATCACCCCCACCCATTCACTCACCCATTACTCATCACCACACACCCATTCACTCACCCACTACCCATCACCCCCCACCTATTCCCTCACCCATCACCCATCACCCCCAACCCATCACCCCCCATCCATTCACTCACCCATCACCCCACACCCATTACCCATCACCCCATCCATTCGCTCACCCATTACTCATCACCCTACATCAAGGTTTCCTCAATTCTCGCAACCCGCTTTTTTTTTCACAATTCTCGCTAATAGGCTGCTAAAAAAGATAAAAATAAGAAAGTGATCGGATTATCCCCAAAGTGACCTTAAAATGTTCCCTGGTCAACTTGGTTCCAAAAATGTGCCATATGATGGGATTGCGCCACTGGGGGCGGAACCTATCGCGGACACACAGACACACACACTTTCGATTATATTATTACTAGCCGCAAAGCCGCCCTCCGGGCGGACTTTTTGGCTAGCTCCTGCGGAGGGCTATTGGTGGGCCTTCGGCCCACCACCTGTGTTTGGTGGGCCAATGGCCCACCAAACACAAACATAGCCCCTTCTAACTTTCCTGAAATCATGGATGTAGAAATGTATGTATTAACGCCAACCCATTTCACATCACCCCCAACCCATTCACTCACCCATTACCCATCACCCCCCACCCATTCACTCACCCATTACCCATCACCCCCCACCCATTCACTCACCCATTACCCATCACCCCCCAGCCATTCACTCACCCATTACCCATCACCCCCCACCCATTCACTCACCCATTACCCATCACCACACACCCATTCACTCACCCATTACCCACACCCCCCACCTATTCCTTCACCCATCACCCATCACCCCCCACCCATTCACTCACCCATCACCCCCCACCCATTCACTTACCCATCACCCCACACCCATTACCCATCACCCCACCCATTCACTCACCCATTACCCATCACCCTACATCAAGGTTTCCTCAATTCTCGCAACCCACTTATTTTTCAAAATTCTAGCTAATAGGCTACTAAAAAGAAGAAGAAGAAAAGTGATCGGATCATCCTATAAGTGGCCTTAAAACCTTCCCCTGGTCGACCCGGTTCCAAAACTATGCCATATGATAGGATTGCGTCACTGGGGGCGGCACCTATCGCGGACACACACACACACACACTTTCGCTTATATTATTATAGATTTTTCCTATGGCACAGTTTTTTTTGCAATATGGTACAGTATATATCCTTATTTTTCTATATTGCACAGTTATTATAACTTTTTTCTATATGGCACAGTTTTTATACATTTTTTTTCTATATGGCACAGTGTTTATAACTTTTTTTTCTATATGGCACAGTTTTTATAATTTTATTTCTATATGGCACAGTTTAAAAAAAAAAAAATTCTATATGGCACAGTTTTTATTTTGTTTTCTATATGGCACCTAAAAAACACCGATCCATCTTCATGACTTAGATAAAAATGATGATATCTTTTCTTTATGTATAGTCTATTGGTAGACAATTGTCTAATGGTAGACAAGGCACCATTTGGAAGACAGGCAGGAACTTGAGAGGACAATAAAATGAAGTTAAAGTAAGAAAAAAAGATAACTTTTGACGCGAGGTAAAAATAATGTGATTTTTTTCTGGGTTTAATAAGAATCAATTTCAGATGCCTTTCCCTTCTCCCCTCCTCCCCTCCCTCCCTCCTCCTCCCCTCCCTCCCTCCTCCTCCCCTCCCTCCCTCCCTCCCCCTCCTCCTCCCCTCCTTCCCTCCTCCTCTTCCCTCTCCTCTTCACCCTCCTCCTCCTCCTCCCCTCTCCCTCCTCCTCCCACTCCTCCCCCTGACAAGATCGGGACCACATCTGCATATCATGAGGTTATGAATACCAACATGATGCAGAAAGTTGTCCAATTTAGAAAGTTACTTCTTATTTGATAGTGCTTGAGGTGAGGCGAAGGAAGAAGGGAATGCCGGGAGACGAGGGGAGGCAGGGTGAAGGAAGACTGGCAGGGATTAAGTCAGTGAATGAAAGGTGACGAGGGATGGAAGGAAAGAATCTGTGGTTATTGATTTGACGTAAATGACCTTTTTCTGGCCTTATTTAGATCTTGATTTCTCTGTTATAGTAGAAGTACAGATTATTATTTTTCCCCCTTTTTATATCCTCTTTAGCATGTGAATTTTAGATATTGAATTACCTCTTAATTTGTTCATTATGGTTTTTCTCTCCAAACAATTCATTTATTCAATCGGGTTTTTTTTCTGCCCTTGCATAAACCCGTGAGATTTCCCGAAACACATTTATACTTCAAATAATTAAATCCACTTGTACTGGTCGATTATATGGCTTTTGTTATTGGCAGCGACCGAAGCGAGCTGCTTCTTACCATAAGACCCGTGGAACCAAGTTTAAGCCAAAAAGTGTATAACTACTCCTACATATTGTCGGATTGAGCTGAAAATTGACATGCAAGAAGTGCTGTTAAAATCAATGGGGGTCTGTGCAACAAACTTTTTGCGTAGAACAAGCCCTTAATGAGTAATTAGCGTAAACTACTCCTAAATATTGTCGGATTGAGCTGAAATTTGACATGCAAGTAGTGCTGTTAAAATCAATGGGTGTCTGTTAAACAAACTTTTTGCGTAAAAGAAGCCCTTAATGAGTAATTAGCGTAATGAGTTAATTGGCTGGAACGTGGCTCGCTGCCACGTTCCAGCCGCAAGAACTGAACCGAAAGCAAAGGGGCCAGAGGCTGGACGCCTATACTTGATATATTAATATATATAATATATATATATATATATAGTATAATATATATATATATATTAAAATTTTATGTTTTTATGTTGGAGCCTATAGCGCCTGTAGGCTTATAGAGGTCTTATGTTGGTTGATCTCGCCCGTTGGTGGGGCAGGCTGGATTTTTATAATGACACCTGTGGTCTTAGATGAAGATCCCGTTTTCTCTGACGTTTGGATCTTCAGTTTTAGGCTCACGCTGTCTTTGGAGTTTCTTCGTTGCACTCGCAGACGGTGAACAGGTTATAACAGTATGCGGGTTTCTTCAGTCACTCGACGATGGATTTGACAGTTGCTCCTTGGTGGGACGTGAACTCGGGACCTTCTCCTCCCTTACCAGGCTCTTGAAAAATTTGCCCCCGGCTGGATTCGAACTCGGGACATCGATTTCACCACTCCAAGACGCTAACCACCACGCCTCCCCTAAATATTGGGGAGGCGGTATATATATTATATATATATATATATATATATATATATATAATATATATATATATATATATATAATATATATATATAATGTATATGTATATGTATTGTATATAGTATGTATATGTATATATATGATATAGATATAGATATAGATATATATATAGATATATATAGATAGATATATATATATTATATATGTATAGATATAGATATAGATATAGATATAGGATATAGATATAATTATATATATATATATATATATATAATATAGATATATATTATATATATTATATATATATATAGATATAGATATAGATATATATAGATATATAATATTATATAGATTATTTTATTATATATATATAGTATATATATATATATAATATATATATAATATATATCTATATATAAATATATAAAATAATAATAATAATAATAATATAAGCAAAAGTGTGTGTGTGTGTGTGTGTCCGCGATTAGGTGCCGCCCCCTGTGCCCCAATCCCATCATATGGCACAGTTTTGGAATTAGCTCGACCAGGGGCAACTTTTAAGTCCACTTATGAGATGATCCGATTTTTTTATATTTTTTTTTTTAGCAGCCCATTGGCAAGAATTGTGAAAAAAATGTGGGTTGCGAGAATTGAGGAAACCTTGTTGTAGGGTGATGGGTAATGGGTGAGTGAATGGTGGGGGTTTATGGGTAATGGGTGTGGGGTGATGGGTGAGTGAATGGGTGGTGGGTGATGGGTGAGGGAATAGGTGGGAGGTGATGTGTAATGGGTGAGTGAATGGGTGTGTGGTGATGGGTAATGGGTGAGTGAATGGGTGGGAGGTGATGGGTAATGGGTGAGTGAATGGGTGGGGGGTGATTGGGTAAGGCTGTTAATACATACATTTCTACATCCTGATTTCAGGAAAGTTTGAAGGGGCTATCTGGAGAGTCTGTGTTTGTGGGCCGAAGGCCCACAATAGCCCTCCGCAGCATCTAGCCAAAAAGTCCACCCCGGGGGGCGGCTTTGCGTTATTATTATATATTTGTGTGTGTGTGTGTTATATATTAATATATATATGTAAAATTTTATT
>JACEEZ010005624.1:0-16486 GCA_016584305.1 Chionoecetes opilio | reverse complement strand
TAATTTTTAATTGACATAATTCAAATTTCAAAAATATGTTTTATAATTTTATTAATACTTAAAAATTTTGTTTTTTATGAAAGTTAAATTCAAATTTATTTTCCCTTTAAAAAAAATTTTCAAAAGTTTTTGTCAATTTTTTAAAATTTTTATTTAATGTATTTTGAAGGGTTTAAAAAATGTCGAAAATTGACATTATTCAGCCCTTTTTATGATAGAGAAATTCAAAATGTGGTTTTATAGGGGTTTTCGTTAGAAATTGCTATTTTAAACTACTGTAATTTATAATAGGATTTTGAGACTCTATATTGTGAAAAAGTATATTATACGTGTTTCTAATTTTTTCTTAATTGTAGTGTTATATCTTTAATAGAAGGAATTTACCTTATGATAATGCTTTATACCCACAAAATGGTTCTTTTCAATGGTTTTAGCTAGTTATTGGTGATATATAGCTGTATTGCTACAAATTGAATTTATACAATCCTTTTTTTGAATAATTTGGACCTATAAGTAGCTTACTTTACATTAAGCTAATAAATAGAAGAGTAAGAGGGTATTTATTGAAATAAAAACGGTATATTGCAAGCGTTTTTCATAGTTTCTTGAAAAAAACTGTAGCGTTATTGTATATATACAAGTAGTTTACTTATCATTTTGCTATAAACCCATAAAATGTAGTGTTTTCAATGATATTAGCTATTTATCGGTGATATATAGCTATTTCCTACAAATTGAAGTATAAAATCCTCTTTTTAGAACCAATTTGCACACTTTTAGTAGCTTACATTACATTAAGCTATTAAATAGAAGAGTAAGAGGTTATTTATTGTGATATAACGGTATATTGCAGGCGTTTTTTTATAGTTTTTCTAAATGTAGAGTTATTGTAAATATACAAGTATTTTACTTATTTATTGCTATAAACCCATAAAAAGTAATAATTTCAATGATTTTAGCTAGTTATCAGTGATATATAGCTGTTTTCCCACAAATTAAGTATAAAAATCCTCTTTTTTGAATAATTTGCACCTATAAGTAGCTTACATTACATTAAGCTATTAAATAGAAGAGTAAGAAGTTATTTATTGTGATAAACGGTATATTGCAAGCGTTTTTCATAGTTTCTTGTAAACTGTAATGTTTTTGTATATATACAAGTAGTTTTACTTATCATATTGCTATAAACCCAAAAAAATGTAATGTTTCAATGATTTTTGCTAGTTTTCAGTGAAAAGTTGTTTTTTCTACAAATTGAAGTAATTTCTTTATATCTGTAGCTAAATAGCTTTTTTTATTGCTACAAAATATATTTTACAAAATTAATAGCTAAAAATATGTATTTCATGAAATTTAGATATCAATTTTTAAACTTAAAAACAATGTTTTTCAATAATTTTTAAAGTATTTTTGAAATGCTAAATAATGTCGAAATTTAACATTTTTCAGCAAATTTTACACAACTATATTTTACAATGTTATGAGCTAGAAATATGAATTTTTTCATGAAATTTAGGTATCAATTTTAAACTAAAAAAAAAACTTTTTTTCAAGTTTTTTTATGTTTTTTTTGAAACCCAAAAAAAAATGTCAAAAAATTTGACATTTTTCAGAAATTTTAAAACAACCCATAAAAAACAATATTATAAATTTAAAATATGTTTTTTCTGAAATTTTATGTATCAATTTTTTTCCCTAAAAACAACTTTTTTTTAAAGGTTTTAAGTTTTTTGAAGGGCAAAAAAAAATGTCG
The DNA here is from genome assembly GCA_016584305.1 of Chionoecetes opilio. Taxonomy (NCBI): domain Eukaryota; kingdom Metazoa; phylum Arthropoda; class Malacostraca; order Decapoda; family Majidae; genus Chionoecetes; species Chionoecetes opilio. Next base: position 14,733 of record JACEEZ010005624.1, on the reverse strand, counting down.
AAAATTTACATTTTTCAGCTCTTTTTTGATAGAAAAAATTAAAAAAATGGGGGAAATTAAGTTGTTTTCGTTAAAAAATTGTTATTTAAAATACTGTAAAGCTTATAATAGGGTTTGGGGACTCTATATTGTGATAAAATTGTATATTATAGTTTTTTTAAGTTTCTTCTTAATTGTAGTTTTTATATCATTAATAAAAAGGAAATTTCCCTTTAGTTTAATGCTTTTTACCACAAAAATGTGTTTTTTTTAAATGTTTTTTAGCAGTTACGGGAAATTAGCTTTTTTCCTAAAAAATTTGAATTTAAACAACCCTTTTTTTTAGAATAATTTGATTTAAAAAGGTAGTTACTTTACTTTAAAGCTAAAAAAAGGGGAAAGTAAGAGGTTATTATTGTGATAAAAACGGTATTTTGAAAACCTTTTTTATAGTTTTTGAAAAACTGAAAGGTTATTTTTAAATATAAAAAGGGGGGATCCCTTTTTATATTGCTAAAAACCCCTTTAAAATGTAGTTTTTTCAATGTTTGTAGCTAGTTATCAGTGATATTTTAAGCTTTTTTTCCTAAAATTGAAGTAAAAAACCCCTTTTTTTGAAAAAATTTAAAACAAAAAGGGTGGGCTTAAATTACATTAAGCTTTTAAAATAGAAGAGACAGAGGTTTTTTATTGTGATAAAACCGGTATATTGCACGGTTTTTCATATTTTCTTAAAAACCTGTAGCTTTATTGTTAATATAAAAGGTAGTTTTACTTTATTTTGCTAAAAAACCCCAATAAAATGTAGTTTTTTCAAGGGATTTTAGTATTTATCAGAAATATAAAAGCTTTTTTCCTCCCAAATTGAAGTATAAAATCCTTTTTTTTGGGGAATAATTTGAAACCTTAATTTAAGCTTACATTACATTAAGCAAATTAAAAATAGAAGGGGAAGGGGGTTATTTTTTGTGTTAAAAAGGGTATTTTGGGCAAGGGTTTTTCTTTAGTTTTTTGGAAAAACTGAGCTTTTTTTGTATATATACAAGTAGTTTTATTTAACATATTGCTAAAAACCCCAAAAAAAGTAATGTTTAAAAGTTTTTAAAGTGGGTTATCAGTAAAAAGGTTTTTTTTTTTACAAATTGAATTATTTTTCCCTTTATATCTTTTTACCCCTAAATACTTTTTTTTATTTGTAAAATTTTTAATTTCCCCCCAAAATTTAATAAAAAAAAATTATGTATTTTTCAGGAAATTTAGATATAAATTTTTAATTTATAAAACAAGTTTTTTAAAGTTTTTTAATGTATTTTTGAAATGCTAAATAATGTAAAAATTTTGAAAGATTCGGGAAACTTTTACAAAAAAACTTTTTTTACAATTTTATGAGTTTAAAAATATTTTATTTTTTCATAAAAATTTATGTATAAATTTTATTCTTAAAAACAACTTTTTTCAAGTGTTTAATGTTTTTTTTTAAAGGGGCAAAAAAATTTTCAAAAAATTGAATTATTCACCCCTTTTTTATGTTTAGAAAAAATTAAAAATGTGGTTTTTTATAGTTTTTTCCGTTAAAAAATTGCTATTTTGAATACGAAATTTTAAAAATAGGATTTTGGACTCATTTTGTGTTTACAATTTTAATTTACGTGTTTTTCTTTAAATTTTTCCTTAATTTTAGTGTTAATCACTAATAAAAGGGAAAATTTCCCTTAGGGAAAGCTTTATACCCCAAAATGGGGTTCTTTTCAAGATTTTCCCTATTTATCGGTGAATTAGTTTTTTTTCCCTAAAAATTTAAAAGTATACAATTTTTTTTAGAAAAATTTTAAACCTATAAGAGTTTACTTTACATTAAGAAATTTAAATAAAAGGTAAGGGATTTATTTTTAATAAAGGGTTATTTTGCAAGCTTTTTTCATAGTTTCTTGTAAAACTTTTGGGGTTATTTTTAATATACGAAGATTTTTTTAATTATCATTTTGTTTAAAAAACCCCTTTAAAATTTTTAGTGTTTTCAATGTTTAGTAGCTTTTTATCGGTGATATATAGCTTTTTTTCCAAAAATTGAAGTAAAAAACCCTTTTTTTAGAATAATTTGAAAACCTAAAAGGGTAGTACTTTAAACATTAAGTAGTAAATGGGAAGAGTAAGGGGTTTATTTTTTGGTGAATAAGGGGAATTCCCAAGCTTTTTTTCATAGTTTCTTCAAAAACTGTAGCGTTATTGTATATATAAAAGTATTTTTATTAAATTAAATTTTGCTATAAACCCATAAAATGTGGGGTTTGTTTAAAATGATTTTAGCAAGTTTTCAGTGATTTTATACCCGGGTTTCCTAAAAATTTGGAATTTAAAAAACCCCCTCTTTTAAAATTAAAATTTGCCCCCTATAAGTAGTTCATTACATTAAGTTTTAAAATAGAAGAGAAAAAATTTTTTTTATTGTGATAAAAGGGATATTGCAAGTTTTTTTTAATATTTTCTTGAAAAACTGTAGCTTTATTGTAATATAAAAAGTATTTTTCCCTTAAATAAATATTGCAAAAACCCAAAAAAATTGTAGTTTTTTAAAGGATTTAGCTAGTTTCGGGAAAAGATTTGTTTTTTTAAAAATTTAAAGTATATTTTTTTTAAATTCGGGTAGCTAAATAGTTTTTTATTTTGCTGAAAACTATATTTTACAAAATTAATACCCTAAAAATATGTTTTTTTCAAAAAAATTATGATAAATTTTTAATCTTAAAAAAAAAACTTTTTTTTTTGTTTTTTTTTTTAATTTTTTTTTTTAAAAACCCAAAAAAAAGGGTCAAAATTGCCCAATTCAGCATTTTTAAACCAACATATCTTACAATATTATGGGGTTTTAAAAATTTTGTTTTTTTAAATGAAATTTTATGTATCAATTTTTCTTTAAAAAAAAACGTTTTTTAAAGTGTTTTAATGTTTTTTTGAAGGGTAAAAAATGTCAAAAATTTGGGACTTTATTCACCCCTTTTTTTAAAAAAAAAATGAGAAGAGATAGATAGAGAATTCAAAATGGGGAAAATTATAGGGGTTTTCATTAGAAATTTCTATTTTAAACACTGTAAGCTTATAATAGGGGGTTTGAGACTCTAAATTTTTGATAAAAATTGGGATATTATACGTGTTTTTCAAGTTCTTTTTTAATTTGTAGTTTAAAATCTTTAAATAAAAGGGAAAATTTACCTTATGATAATGTTTATCCCAAAAAAAAATGTGTTTTTTTTAAGGGTTTTAGCTAGTTAATGGTGATATATAGCTGTACCCTACAAATTGAAGATACAACCCTTTTTTTTAGAATAATTGGGACCTATAAGTAGCTTACATACTTTAAGCAAAAATAAATAGAAGATTTAAGGGGGAAATTTATTGGTTTATAACGGTATATTGCAACTTTTTTCATATTTTTTCTAAACGTAGCGTTTTTGTATTTTTAAAAAGTATTTTTAATTAAATTATATGAAAAAACCCTAAAATGTTTTAATTTTTCAAATTTTTAGTAGTTATGGGGGAAATATAGCTTTTTTCTAAAAAATTAAAGTATAAAATCCTTTTTTAGAAAAATTTTTGCCCCTGCTTACTTTCCCTTTAAAGCTTTAAATAGAGGGGGTAAGGGGTTTTTATTTATTTTTGAAAAAAGGGTTTATTTTGCAATCTTTTTTAAGTTTTTTGTAAATTTGTGCTTTTTTGTTTAATTACAAGTATTTTTACTTTTTCATTTTGCTAAAAACCCATAAAATGTAGTGTTTTCAAAAATCTTAGTATTTATCGGTGAGGGCCACTGTTTTCCTACAAATTGAAGTGTAAAATTCCTTTTTTTAGAATAATTTGCACCTATAAGTGGGTTAAATTACTTTAAGCTAAAAAATAGAAGAGTAGAGGTTATTTATTGTTATATAACGGAAATTTTGAAAAGCGTTTTTCAAGTTTTTTCAAAAAACGGGAAACCCGTTTGATATAACAGGTAGTTTTCCCTTTTTAATTGCTTAAAACCCTAAAATGTAGTGTTTTCAATGTTTTTAGTAGTTATCATGATATAAGCTTTTTTCCTACAAATAGAAGTACAAAACCCTTTTTTTTAGAATAATATGAAACCTATAAGAAACCTTCCCATTCTTTTAAGCTTTTAAAAATAAAAGAGTAAGAGGTTATTTATTTGATATAACGGTATTTTGAAAAGCTTTTTTCATAGTTTTTTGGGTAAAATGTAGCTTTTTTTTGTAATATACAAGTCTTTTATTTTAATCATATTGCAAAAACCCCAAAAAAAATGTTTTTTTTCAATGATTTTAGTGGGTTTTTCAGTAAAGGGATTTGGGTTTTTTCTACAAATTAAAATTTAAAATTTTTTTATTCTGTAGTTAAATTTAGCTTTTTATTTTTTGTACAACTAAAATTTTACAAAATTAATAGCTAAAAATAGGGATTTTTAAATAAAATTTTTGTTTACCCAATTTTTTTAATCTTATAAACAATGTTTTTTCAAGTGTTTTAATGTATTTTTGAAGGGGTAAAAAATGTCGAAAATTGACATTATTCAGCCCTTTTAGAAGAAATAGAGATAGAGATTAGATAGAGAAATTTAAAATGTGGAATTATAGTTGTTTTCGTTAGAAATTGCTATTTTAAACTACTGTAAGCTTATAATAGGAGTTTGAGACTCTATATTGTGATACAATTGTATATTATACGTGTTTTTCATAGTTTCTTCTTAATTGTAGTGTTATATCATTATAGAAGGAATTTACATCATTGATAATGCTTTATACCACAAAATGTGTTCTTTTCAATGATTTTAGCTAGTTATCGGTGATATATAGCTGTTTTCCTACAAATTGAAGTAAACAATCCTTTTTTTAGAATAATTTGCACTTATAAGTAGCTTACATTACATTAAGCTAATAAATAGAAGAGTAAGAGGTTATTTATTGTGATATAACGGTATATTGCAACCGTTTTTCATAGTTTCTTGTAAACTGTAGCGTTATTGTATATATACAAGTAGTGATACTTATTATATTGCTATAAACCCATAAAATGTAGTGTTTTCAATGATTGTAGCTAGTTATCAGTGATATATAGCTGTTTTCCTACAAATTGAAGTATAAAATCCTCTTTTTTGAATAATTTGCACCTATAAGTAGCTTACATTACATTAAGCTATTAAATAGAAGAGTCAGAGGTTATTTATTGTGATATAAACGGTATATGCACGCGTTTTTCATAGTTTCTTCTAAACTGTAGCGTTATTGTATATATACAGGTAGTTTTACTTATTATATTGCTATAAACCCATAAAATGTAGTGTTTTCAATGATTTTAGCTAGTTATCAGTGATATATAGCTGTTTTCCTACAAATTGAAGTATAAAATCCTCTTTTTAGAATAATTTGCACCTATAAGTAGCTTACATTACATTAAGCTATTAAATAGAAGAGTTCGAGGTTATTTATTGTGATATAACGGTATATTGCAAGCGTTTTTCATAGTTTCTTGTAAACTGTAGCGTTATTGTATATATACAAGTAGTTTTACTTATCATATTGCTATAAACCCAAAAAATGTAATGTTTTCAATGATTTTAGCTAGTTATCAGTGAAGAGTTGTTTTTTCTACAAATTGAAGTATATTTCTTTATATCTGTAGCTAAATAGCTTTTTATATTTGCTACAACTATATTTTACAAAATTAATAGCTAAAAATATGTATTTTTCATGAAATTTATGTATCAATTTTATTCTTAAAAACAACGTTTTTTCAAGTGTTTTAATGTATTTTTGAAGGGCTAAAAAATGTCGAAAATTGACATTATTCAGCCCTTTTTATGATAGAGAAATTCAAAATGTGGATTTATAGTTGTTTTCGTTAGAAATTGCTATTTTGAACTACTGTAATCTTATAATAGGAGTTTGAGACTCTATATTGTGATACAATTGTATATTATACGTGTTTTTCATAATTTCTTCTTAATTGTAGTGTTATATCATTAATAGAAGGAATTTACCTTTTGATAATGCTGTATACCCTCAAAATGTGTTCTTTTCAATAATTTTAGCTAGTTATCGGTGATATATAGCTGTTTTCCTACAAATTGAAGTATACAATCCTTTTTTTAGAATAATTTTGACCTATAAGTAGCTTACATTACATTAAGCTAATAAATAGAAGAGTAAGAGGTTATTTATTGTAATATAACGGTATATTGCAAGCATTTTTCATAGTTTCTTGTAAACTGTTGCGTTATTGTATATATACGAAGAGATTTAATTATCATATTGCTATAAACCCATAAAATGTAGTGTTTTCAATGATATTAGCTATTTATCGGTGATATATAGCTGTTTTCCTACAAATTGAAGTATAAAATCCTCTTTTTATAATAATTTGCACCTATAAGTAGCTTACATTACATTAAGCTAGTAAATAGAAGAGTAAGAGGTTATTTATTGTGATATAACGGTATATTGCAACCGTTTTTCATAGTTTCTTGTAAACTGTAGCGTTATTGTATATATACAAGTAGTGATACTTATTATATTGCTATAAACCCATAAAATGTAGTGTTTTCAATGATTGTAGCTAGTTATCAGTGATATATAGCTGTTTTCCTACAAATTGAAGTATAAAATCCTCTTTTTTGAATAATTTGCACCTATAAGTAGCTTACATTACATTAAGCTATTAAATAGAAGAGTCAGAGGTTATTTATTGTGATAAAACGGTATATTGCACGCGTTTTTCATAGTTTCTTCTAAACTGTAGCGTTATTGTATATATACAGTTAGTTTTACTTATTATATTGCTATAAACCCATAAAATGTAGTGTTTTCAATGATTTTAGCTAGTTATCAGTGATATATAGCTGTTTTTCTACAAATTGAAGTATAAAATCCTCTTTTTTGAATAATTTGCACCTATAAGTAGCTTACATTACATTAAGCTATTAAATAGAAGAGTCAGAGGTTATTTATTGTGATATAACGGTATATTGCAGGCGTTTTTCATAGTTTCTTCTAAACTGTAGCGTTATTGTAAATATACAAGTATTTTTACTTATTATATTGCTATAAACCTATAAAATGTAATAATTTCAATGATTTTAGCTAGTTATCAGTGATATATAGCTGTTTTCCTACAAATTGAAGTATAAAATCCTCTTTTTAGAATAATTTGCACCTATTAGTAGCTTACATTACATTAAGCTATTAAATAGAAGAGTAAGAGGTTATTTATTGTGATATAACGTTATATTGCAAGCGTTTTTCATAGTTTCTTGTAAACTGTAATGTTATTGTATATATACAAGTAGTTTTACTTATCATATTGCTATAAACCCAAAAAATGTAATGTTTTCAATGATTTTAGCTAGTTATCAGTGAAGAGTTGTTTTTTCTACAAATTGAAGTATATTTCTTTATATCTGTAGCTAAATAGCTTTTTATATTTGCTACAACTATATTTTACAAAATTAATAGCTAAAAATATGTATTTTTCATGAAATTTAGATATCAATTTTAATCTTATAAACAATGTTTTTTCAAGTATTTTAATGTATTTTTAAATGCTAAATAATGTCAAAATTTGACATGATTCAGCACTTTTACACAACTATGTTTTACAATATTATGAGCTTAAAATATGTATTTTTCATGAAATTTATGTATCAATTTTATTCTTAAAAACAACGTTTTTTCAAGTGTTTTAATGTATTTTTGAAGGGCTAAAAAATGTCGAAAATTGACATTATTCAGCCCTTTTCATGATAGAGAAATTCAAAATGTGGATTTATAGTTGTTTTCGTTAGAAATTGCTATTTTGAACTACTGTAATCTTATAATAGGAGTTTGAGACTCTATATTGTGATACAATTGTATATTATACGTGTTTTTCATAATTTCTTCTTAATTGTAGTGTTATATCATTAATAGAAGGAATTTACCTTATGATAATGCTTTATACCCTCAAAATGTGTTCTTTTCAATGATTTTAGCTAGTTATCGGTGATATATAGCTGTTTTCCTACAAATTGAAGTAAACAATCCTTTTTTTAGAATAATTTTGACCTATAAGTAGCTTACATTACATTAAGCTAATAAATAGAAGAGTAAAAGGTTATTTATTGTAATATAACGGTATATTGCAAGCGTTTTTCATAGTTTCTTGTAAACTGTTGCGTTATTGTATATATACGAAGAGTTTTAATTATCATATTGCTATAAACCCATAAAATGTAGTGTTTTCAATGATATTAGCTATTAATCGGTGATATATAGCTGTTTTCCTACAAATTGAAGTATAAAATCCTCTTTTTAGAATAATTTGCACCTATAAGTAGCTTACATTACATTAAGCTAGTAAATAGAAGAGTAAGAGGTTATTTATTGTGATATAACGGTATATTGCTTGCGTTTTTCATAGTTTCTTCTAAACTGTAGCGTTATTGTATATATACAAGTAGTTTTACTTATTATACTGCTATAAACCCATAAAATGTAGTGTTTTCAATGATTTTAGCTAGTTATCAGTGAAGAGTTGTTTTTTCTACAAATTGAAGTATATTTCTTTATATCTGTAGCTAAATAGCTTTTTATATTTGCTGCAACTATATTTTACAAAATTAATAGCTTAAAATATGTATTTTTCATGTAATTTATGTATCAATTTTATTCTTAAAAACAACGTTTTTTCAAGTGTTTTAATGTATTTTTGAAGGGCTAAAAAATGTCGAAAATTGACATTATTCAGCCCTTTTAGAAGAAATAGAGATAGAGATTAGATAGAGAAATTTAAAATGTGGAATTATAGTTGTTTTCGTTAGAAATTGCTATTTTAAACTACTGTAAGCTTATAATAGGAGTTTGAGACTCTATATTGTGATACAATTGTATATTATACGTGTTTTTCATAGTTTCTTCTTATTTGTATTGTTATATCATTAATAGAAGGAATTTACCTTATGATAATGCTTTATACCCACAAAATGTGTTCTTTTCAATGATTTTAGCTAGTTATCGGTGATATATAGCTGTTTTCCTACAAATTGAAGTAAACAATCCTTTTTTTAGAATAATTTGCACTTATAAGTAGCTTACATTACATTAAGCTATTAAATAGAAGAGTCAGAGGTTATTTATTGTGATATAACGGTATATTGCACGCGTTTTTCATAGTTTCTTCTAAACTGTAGCGTTATTGTATATATACAGGTAGTTTTACTTATTATATTGCTATAAACCCATAAAATGTAGTGTTTTCAATGATTTTAGCTAGTTATCAGTGATATATAGCTGTTTTCCTACAAATTGAAGTATAAAATCCTCTTTTTAGAATAATTTGCACCTATAAGTAGCTTACATTACATTAAGCTATTAAATAGAAGAGTAAGAGGTTATTTATTGTTATATAACGGTATATTGCAAGCGTTTTTCATAGTTTCTTGTAAACTGTAGCGTTATTGTATATATACAAGTAGTGATACTTATCATATTGCTATAAACCCAAAAAATGTAATGTTTTCAATGATTTTAGCTAGTTATCAGTGTAGAGTATTTTTTCTACAAATTGAAGTATATTTCTTTATATCTGTAGCTAAATAGCTTTTTATATTTGCTACAACTATATTTTACAAAATTAATAGCTAAAAATATGTATTTTTCATGAAATTTAGATATCAATTTTAATCTTATAAACAATGTTTTTTCAAGTATTTTAATGTATTTTTGAAATGCTAAATAATGTCAAAATTTGACATGATTCAACACTTTTACACAACTATGTTTTATAATATTATGAGCTTAAAATATGTATTTTTCATGTAATTTATGTATCAATTTTATTCTTAAAAACAACGTTTTTTCAAGTGTTTTAATGTATTTTTGAAGGGCTAAAAAATGTCGAAAATTGACATTATTCAGCCCTTTTTATGATAGAGAAATTCAAAATGTGGATTTATAGTTGTTTTCGTTAGAAATTGCTATTTTAAACTACTGTAATCTTATAATAGGAGTTTGAGACTCTATATTGTGATACAAATGTATATTATACGTGTTTTTCATAATTTCTTCTTAATTGTAGTGTTATATCATTAATAGAAGGAATTTACCTTATGATAATGCTTTATACCCTCATAATGTGTTCTTTTCAATGATTTTAGCTAGTTATCGGTGATATATAGCTGTTTTCCTACAAATTGAAGTATACAATCCTTTTTTTAGAATAATTTTGACCTATAAGTAGCTTACATTACATTAAGCTAATAAATAGAAGAGTAAGAGGGTATTTATTGTGATATAACGGTATATTGCAAGCGTTTTTCATAGTTCTTGTAATTTGTAGCGTTATTGTATATATACAAGTATTTTTAATTATCATATTGCTATAAACCCATAAAATGTAGTGTTTTCAATGATATTAGCTATTTATCGGTGATTTTATAGCTATTTCCTACAAATTGAAGTATAAAATCCTCTTTTAGAACAATTTGCACCTATTAGTAGCTTACATTACATTAAGCTATTAAATAGAAGAGTAAGAGGTTATTTATAGTGTTTATAACGGTATATTGCAATCGTTTTTCATAGTTTCTTCTAAACTGTAGCGTTTTTGGTTTTATATCAAGTATTTTTACTTATTATATTGCTATAAACCCAAAAAATGTAATAATTTCAATGATTTAGCTAGTTATCGGTGATATATAGCTGTTTTCCTACAAATTGAAGTATAAAATCCTCTTTTTAGAATAATTTGCACCTGCTTACATTACATTAAGCTATTAAATAGAGGAGTAAGAGGTTATTTATTGTGATATAACGGTATATTGCAAGGGGTTTTTCAAAAGTTTCTTGTAAACTGTAGCGTTTTTGTATATATACAAGTAGATTTACTTATCATATTGCTATAAACCCATAAAATGTAGTGTTTTAAAATGATCTTAGCTATTTATCGGTGATATACAGCGTTTTCCTACAAATTGAAGTGTAAAATCCTCTTTTTAGAATAATTTGCACCTATAAGTAGCTTACATTACATTAAGCTATAAATAGAAGAGTAAGAGGTTATTTATTGTTATATAACGGTATATTGCAAGGTTTTTCATAGTTTCTTCTAAACTGTAGCGTTATTGTATATATACAGGTAGTTTACTTATTATATTGCTATAAACCCATAAAATGTAGTGTTTTCAATGATTTAGCTAGTTATCAGTGATATATAGCTGTTTTCCTACAAATAGAAGTAAAAAAACCCCTTTTTTTAGAATAATATGCACCTATAAGTAAATTACATTACATTAAGCTATTAAATAGAAGAGTAAGAGGTTATTTATTTTTGATATAACGGTAATTGCACGCGTTTTTCTAGTTTTCTCTAAAACTGTAGCGTTTTTGTAATATACAGGTAGTTTTAATTATTATATTGCTATAAACCCCTTTAAAATGTAGTGTTTTCAATGATTTTAGCTAGTTATCATAATATATAGCTGTTTCCTACAAATTGAAGTTATAAAATCCTCTTTTAGAATAATTTGCACCTATAAGTAGCTTACATTACTTTAAGCTATTAAATAAAAGAGTAAGAGGTTATTTATTGTGATATAACGGTATATTGCAAGCGTTTTTCATAGTTTCTTGTAAAACTGAAAGGTTTTTGTATATATACAAGTAGTTTTACTTATCATATTGCTTATAAACCCAAAAAAAATGTTTTTCAATGTTTTTAGCTAGTTATCAGTGAAGAGTTGTTTTTTTAAAAATTGAAGTATATTTCTTTATATCTGTAGCTAAATAGCTTTTTATATTTGCAAACAACTATATTTTACAAAATTAATAACTAAAAATTTTATTTTTCATGAAATTTAGATATCAATTTTAATCTTAAAAAAACAATGTTTTTTTTAAGTATTTTAATGTATTTTGAAATGCTAAATAATGTCAAAATTTGACATGATTCAGCACTTTTACACAACTATGTTTTACAATATTATGAGCTTAAAATATGTTTTTTTCATGAAATTTATGTATCAATTTTATTCTTAAAAACAACGTTTTTTCAAGTGTTTTAAATGTTTTTTTTTTGAAGGGCTAAAAAATGTCGAAAATTGACATTATTCAGCCCTTTTTATGATAGAGAAATTCAAAATGTGGATTTATAGTTTTTCGTTAGAAATGCTATTTTGAACTACTGTAATCTTATAATAGGAGTTTGAGACTCCCATATTGTGATACAATTGTATATTAAGTGTTTTTCATAATTTCTTCTTAATTGTAGTGTTATATCATTAAAAGAAGGAATTTACCTTATGATAATGCTTTATACCCTCAAAATGTGTTCTTTTCAATGATTTTACCTAGTTATCGGTGGATATATAGCTGTTTTCCTACAAATTGAAGTATACAACCTTTTTAGAATAATTTTGACCTATAAGTAGCTTACATTACATTAAGCTAATAAATAGAAGAGTAAGAGGTTATTTATTGTAATATAACGGTATATTGCAAGCGTTTTTCATAGTTTCTTGTAAACTGTTGCGTTATTGTATATATACGAAGACTTTTAATTATCATATTGCTATAAACCCATAAAATGTAGTGTTTTCAATGATTTAGCTATTTATCGGTGATATATAGCTGTTTTCCTACAAATTGAAGTATAAAATCCTCTTTTTAGAATAATTTGCACCTATAAGTAGCTTACATTACATTAAGCTAGTAAATAGAAGAGTAAGAGGTTATTTATTGTGATATAACGGTATATTGCAAGCGTTTTTCATAGTTTCTTCTAAACTGTAGCGTTATTGTATATATACAAGTAGTTTTACTTATTATATTGCTATAAACCCATAAAATGTAGTGTTTTCAATGATTTTAGCTAGTTTTCAGTGATATATAGCTGTTTTCCTACAAATTGAAGTATAAAATCCTCTTTTTAGAATAATTTGCACCTATAAGTAGCTTACATTACATTAAGCTATTAAATAGAAGAGTAAGAGGTTATTTATTGTGATATAACGGTATATTGCAAGCGTTTTTCATAGTTTCTTGTAAACTGTAGCGTTATTGTATATATACAAGTACTTTTACTTATCATATTGCTATAAACCCAAAAAATGTAGTGTTTTCAATGATTTTAGCTAGTTATCAGTGAAGAGTTGTTTTTTCTACAAATTAAAGTATATTTCTTTATATCTGTAGCAAAATAGCTTTTTATATTTGCTGCAACTATATTTTACAAAATTAATAGCTAAAAATATGTATTTTTCATAAAATTTATGTATCAATTTTAATCTTAAAAACAACGTTTTTTCAAGTGTTTAATGTATTTTTGGGGAAAGCCTAAAAAATGTCGAAATTTGACATTATCAGCACTTTTACACAACTATATTTTACAATATTATGAGCTTAAAATATGTATTTTTTCATGTAATTTATGTATCAATTTTATTCTTAAAAACACGTTTTTTCAAGTGTTTTAATGTATTTTGAAGGCTAAAAAATGTCGAAATTGACATTATTCAGCCCTTTTAAAAGAAATAGAGATAGAGATTAGATAGAGAAATTCAAAATTTGTGGAATTATAGTTGTTTTCATTAGAAATTGCTATTTTAAACTACTGTAAGCTTATAATAGGAGTTTGAGACTCTATATTGTGATACAATTGTATATTATACGTGTTTTTCATAGTTTCTTCTTAATTGTAGTGTTATATCATTAATAGAAGGAATATACCTATGATAATGCTTTATACCACAAAATGTGTTCTTTTCAATGGTTTTAGCTAGTTATGGTGATATATAGCTGTATTCCTACAAATTGAAGTATACAATCCTTTTTTTAGAATAATTTGGACCTATAAGTAGCTTACATTACATTAAGCTAATAAATAGAAGAGTAAGAGGGTATTTATTGTGATATAACGGTATATTTGCAATCGTTTTTCATAGTTTCTTCTAAACTGTAGCGTTTATTGTATATATACAAGTAGTTTTACTTATTATATTGCTATAAACCCATAAAATGTAATAATTTCAATGATTTTAGCTAGTTATCGGTGATATATAGCTGTTTTCCTACAAATTGAAGTATAAAATCCTCTTTTTAGAATAATTTGCACCTGCTTACATTACATTAAGCTATTAAATAGAGGAGTAAGAGGTTATTTATTGTGATATAACGGTATATTGCAAGCGTTTTTCATAGTTTCTTGTAAACTGTAGCGTTTTGTATATATACAAGTAGTTTTACTTATCATATTGCTATAAACCCATAAAATGTAGTGTTTTCAATGATCTTAGCTATTTATCGGTGATATACAGCTGTTTTCCTACAAATTGAAGTGTAAAATCCTCTTTTTAGAATAATTTGCACCTATAAGTAGCTTACATTACATTAAGCTAATAAATAGAAGAGTAGGAGGTTATTTATTGTTATATAACGGTATATTGCAAGCGTTTTTCATAGTTTCTTCTAAACTGTAGCGTTATTGTATATATACAGTAGTTTTACTTATTATATTGCTATAAACCCATAAATGTAGTGTTTTCAATGATTTTAGCTAGTTATCAGTGATATATAGCTGTTTTCCTACAAATAGAAGTACAAAATCCTCTTTTTAGAATAATATGCACCTATAAGTAACTTACATTACATTAAGCTATTAAATAGAAGAGTAAGAGGTTATTTATTGTGACTTATATACGGTATATCAAGCGTTTTTCATATTTATTGTAAACGAGTT
>JACEEZ010005622.1:62563-93505 GCA_016584305.1 Chionoecetes opilio | reverse complement strand
TTTTGCGAATATTGGCCCTTAACAGCTACTTATGGGTCGCGGGAAGGTCTCTCCTCCCAAACCTCCCGCCTCCATCCCTCCTTGCCCCCCATCTCCCTCTGCCACCCCCTAACTCGCCTTTCCCCTCTTTCTCCCCTCCCTCTCTCTCTCCCCTCCCCCTCTTTCTCCCCCCTCTCTTTCCTCTCTTCTGTTAAAGGCACCGACAGAGGAAAATTTTGGCCGTCGTAGCTCAAGTCTTGTAGGCCGTCTCTGTGGGGTGTGTCTCTTGCGTGGTCGTGACTCTTAGATCCTTTCTTCCCCCTTCCCCCTTTCAGACCCTTTGGGTTTAGTGTTTGGTGTGTACGTGACGCGTTTTTTGTGGCCTTTTATGGTGTTTCAACCAATCCCTGAGAGTCGAGGGTTTCCTTCCTTGGTCTGTTGAGGTGTTTCTGAGGTCACATAACTTGAAATTACCCATTTCCCTTTGAGGCCCTTAGTTTTAGACCCTCCGATGCTTTTGGCTTCAATTTATACAATGATATCTTTTTTGCAAGTCCCTATGATCCATATTTTCATTTTCCTATCTTCATTGGTCATTTCCTTTCAACCCAACACAACAATCCGCAAAGCTTTATAGCCTGACTCGACCTATTAAATCTTCAATCTTCAATGATTGTTGCCTTCCCTTGTGTTTTTTTAATCGTAAACATCCCTTATTTTGTACCGTCGAAGAAGATACAAAGACTATAGTTATCTCTGGCACATCTTCAGACTGACTCTATAACTCTTTTATTTGGGATGTATGCCAAGAGAACCATCCTGATTGTTGACTCCCTGGTGTTTTAATTGTAATATATATATTTCTTGTATTGCCGAAGAAGATACAAAGACTATGGTTATCTCTGGCACATTTTTGGGGACTATTCTCTTTGGGATGTATGCTAAGAAAAACCATTCTGATTGTTGCCTTTCCTTGTGTTTTGTAGTCGTAATATCCCCTTTTTTGTATCGCCGAAGAAGCTACAAAGACTATATTTACCTCTGGCACATATTCGAGACTCTATACCTCTTTTCTTTTTGGGATGTATGCTAAGAAAAAACCATTCTGAGTGTTCCCTTCCCTTGTTTTTTGTAATCGTAAATCCCTTTTTTTGTACTGTCGAAGAAGATAAAAAGACTATAGTTATTTCTGGCACATTTTTGAGACTATTCTCTTTGGAATGTAGCTAAGAGAAATCCTCCGGGACGCCTCCACCCCTCTCATCTGTGCCCTTGTCTGTCGCCTTATGTATTGTCATTATCTTGTCTATCGGGTGGTCGTTGTCTGTGCTGTTTATCGGGCGTCGGGCGGTGAGCGACGGCCAATCTCCCGCCGACGGCCAGGACGCCCCCCCCGGAGTTATGGTCGTCGCCGGCGGGTCGTGACGCGGCGACGGAAGGAGGATATGAAGAAAATACGTCACGGCGAATCGTCCTCTCCTGTCTTATTTTCCCCAGCATTGTTGTCTTTCCCTTTAGGTTTGTACAGCCTTCGTGTTTAAAGTGTTGTTAGAGATTACAGAGAAAGAGAGAAGAGAGAGGGGAAGAAGAGAAAAAGGGGAGAGAGAGAGAGTAGAGAGAGAGAGGAGAGAGAGAGAGAGAGAGTGTGTGTGTGTGGTGTGTGTGTGAGTGCGTGGGAAGCAGCGCCAAGAGGGACAAAGGCTCCCCGTGTGTCCCGCTTTATTACTCTGATTTAATATTTTTATTCCTCAGTAATATTAACATGGATATTTAAAGGTGTGTTTACCATTAACCACGAAATGTTTACTTTGATAACAAAAAATTTCTCACGCACTCTGTAGTTCTAACGTGAGACATTTTTTTTAGCAATACGAACCCTTTTTTCTCAAAAATTTTTCATTCACTTCGCGTTACTGATGTGGTGACTATCGAAAAGCATTAAGGATTTGGAGTGGGAACAGCCTCGTGAGCTCCTGCGATAGGTGAGACTCTATTATTCGACATTATTCGACTATTATCTACTATTTTTTTTTTTTTTTTCATTTATGCCCATAGCCTGTAGCAGTGCCTCCCGTACCGGATGTTAGGCCAGGAGGTTCACTTGAGGAAAGCGATGGTTGGCCCTCGCCCCTGGTGGCGCAGGGGATGATTTTATAGTGACGTCTGTGATGACAGGGGGGCGGCTCATGCGCCCCCCTGTGTCCCCCGATGCACTCGCCCAATTTAAGGTAGAGTTAATGGGCAGCATGTGGGTGTTCTTAGGCCACTTGGCGGTGCAGAAAGATTTTTAAATGGAATTATGGTTCTCACTCGGGATCGAACTCGGGTCACCGAGAACCCCCAGTCGGAGACGCTAACCACTCTGATACCGCCTCCCCCAAAAATCTTTTTCTATTATCTATCTACTATCTATATATATGATTATCTATTATTCGACATTATTCTATTTCTTCATAACACATTTGCAAAACACACGGTCAAGGTCACAGGTTAGGCTGGAGTGCGTGAGATCGAGACAGACTTGTAAGGCTATGCAGATTGTTGGGGTTGGGTTGAAAGGAAGTGACCAATGAAGATAGGAAAATGAAAATATGGATCGTAGGTACTTGAAAAAAACTGTATATATTTGTTTTTTGTAAAAGCAGAAGTGAAAGGTGATGTTTGTAAAATATGAAAAAAAGAATATAACTTGTTTAGTCAGCTTAGGTGGACGTGAAGTGAAAATGAAATATGGGTATACATATATATATATATATATATATATTAGTAACTTGGGGCCAAAAAAAAAAAAAAAAAAAAAATATTGTATAAATGTTGTCTTTGTGGAACAGAAGGAACTAGGGGGAGGCACTCAGTAGAGCGCATACCTCCGGCCGAATATTTAATCAATTGGTTGCCATGGCAACAGTTGTCAATAGATTTCATCCAAAATTAAATCAGTTCCTCCTTATACCAAATAGACTTGGTATACTGAGTTTGGTCCAAATCTATTGGTAACTTTTCGAGAAATCCTGTACACTAACAAACAGAACAGACAGACAGACAGACAGACAGACAGATCGGGGTGAAAACATAACCCCTCCAACTTCGTTGGCGGAGGTAATAAGGAAAAGAAGGAAGGAAGGAAAGGAATAAGGAAAAAGAAGGAAGGAAAAGAAGAAGGAATTAAATATGAAAAGGAGTATAATGTGTTGCGTCAGGCTTCAGAGGACATGCAGTGCCTAGGAAGATGACTTGTGTCGCTTCATAAAACGTAAAATTAAACATAGGAAAGACTTACTTTGTGCATGTGTAAATCGGAGGTGATTTTATGTAAGATATAATTATTATTTTTAATATTGTAAATGTTTTTGAGGTGATGTAAATGTAGCTTTTATGAAGATGAAATATGAAAGAGATGGTGAAACAGGAGGTAGAAAAGTAAAAGTGAGCTTTATCTAATGGAATAATTGCCGTATATGATATGAATGATAATTATGTACAAGAATTGTGAAGAGAATAGAAGAGAATTATGAAAAGGATAAGAGTGCATTAAGAGAATTACAATAACCATACACTTGAGTCCATTGATTTAAAAAACATGTTTATGATACGACACCATACGCAATGTATCGCTGAAAAGATCAGAAAGTGAGAAAGATCTGGGAGTGAGGGTGAGCTCAGACCTCCGACCTAGGAAGCAATGTATTGAGGCTAGAAATAGAGCAATAGGGTGTTAGGATTCATTACCAGAAGTGTTAAAAGTAGAAGCGCTGAGGTTATTCTAAAGCTTTTTTTGGGACTCTATTCAGACCTCACCTAGACCATGCGGTTCAGTTTTGGTCTCCGTATTACAGGAAGGATATAGCCTTGTTAGAATCACTGCAGAGAAGGATGATAAAAATGATACAAGGGATGCGTAACTTTAGTTATGAGAAGAGTTTGAAGCTATTAAATTTATACTCACTCGAGAGACGCAGAATAAGGAGCGAGCTGATAGAAGTTTTTAAGTGGATAAAGGAATATAATAAAGGAGAGATAAGAAATGTTCTTACGGCTATTAACGAGGGTAGAACAAGAAGTAACGGATTCAAGCTGGAAAAGCGTAGATTTAAAAAAGAAATAAGGAAAAGCTTTTTCCCAAATAGGGGTGGTAAATGATTGGAATGATCTCAGTAGACAGGTAGTTAGTGCGGAGTCATTTAAAAGGGAGGCTAGATAAATTCGTGGATAGGGATGAAAGGTGGATGTAGGTAGTGTTAAGTAACAGGAACTATCTCGTGTAGGTCTCACGGGCTCTTGTAGCTTCCTTATTTCTTATGTTCTTATGTTCTTATGATTTGCTCACAAGAAAGTTCATACGTATAGGATGATATCAGAGTGTTGAGGCAAGGACAGAAGACCTTGTGATTACTGTGTCTGATTTGAATGTGTTAGGAAATATAAGGACGGCCATCCTCTCTTAGTACTTATCTGTCTTCATATTTTTAAAAGCGAAACACTACTCAAGCATCAATCGGCCGCTTTTTTAAACATGGACTAGGGAGAGTCTAACGTGGAGCTTCCATGTTAGACTCAAGTAGTACCAATGCCAAGAACGCGTGCTTTAGACGCCAGCAGCGAGAGCTAACATGGTCTTATGTTGATCCACGACTGCGCTTGGGTTGGTAGCCCTGAACCAGGGAGATCATATATTGGGGGACGGAGAGCGGAAGAGTCATTTGTCTCCGCGCCCTGTACCGAGAACAACAAAACACACCATACCATATATGAACCTATATTCTTCATTTATTAACTTTTTACCCACATTTTCCGGATCTTCATAGCTCTTCCATTATCGGGAGTCAAGATTGTCATGGTCATGTTATAGTTATTATTTAGTTGCAAAAACTAATGATGCCTTAATCACTAGTTGTTTTAGTTTTTTAACTAGTTTTTTAGTTGATAGTTGGAGTATGTGAGAGAGAGGAGGGGAGATCATGCATGAGTGAGAGGACAGTAGGATGTGAGAATGAGGTGGATAGATGTGTGGAAATGGGAGACTTCTGCCGTGGCCTCCCCGTAGAGGGATGTAAGGAACCGCTGTTAGCGTAGACTAGACTATTATGACAAAAAGAGAATAAATGTCTCCTCTGTTTCCATTAATTAAATGCAAGTGCTGCTGTATAGTCGTATAAGTGAGTGACTATTATATTGCTGATAGTCTGGACTCGGCGGGCGAGGAGAGATTAACAAACCCAGATTTCGTAGGGCGCCAAACGCGGTCTTTAAAAAAATATTTCAGATGCTTCATAATCTGCAGTAGACGCATGTATACACTCATATTTTGCCAAACAGAATATTGACAATACCGCTAATTTGTCTTAGCATGGGCATTTGCATAGTTTCGTAAATATCATTAGACTCAAGTGTTGGACAGGGTCCTGGGTGTCTAACATTTCCAATACTATTCTCGTTAGTTTTAGACCAACTTAAGACTAATCCCCCCCGGAAAATGTTTAGAAAACGGAAATGCCTGTCTAAAGCCGCGGTTAGTCTTAGGTTAGCCGAAGTCCACGTTTAAAGAATCGGCCGATTGTCTCGTGTATTCTTATTCGTGTATTCTTCTCCTGTCTCGTATTGATTCAAGCTGGAAAAGCGTAGATTAAAAAAAAGAAGAAGCTAAAAACTGGTTCACAAATAGGGTGGTAAATGATTGGAATGGACTCAGTAGACATGTAGTTAGTGCGGAGACATTAGGGAGCTTTAAGAGAAGGCTAGATAAATTCATGGATGGGGATGAAAGGTGGATGTAGGTAATGTTAAGTAACAGGTACTACCTCGTGTAGGTCTCACGGCCTCTTGTAGCTTTCTTATTTTCTTATGTTCTTATGTTCTTATTCTTCACCTTCCTACCTGCTCGCACGGACACTAAAGAAATATCATCAGAAAGGCCAGAGAAGTGGATGTGTACTACATTGGATGACTAGTCTAAGTTTACCAAGGAGTCACGGAAACGGAGACAGGGAACCATGTGGAACCATTATCAAACCATCTCGGTAGTCGTTAACGTTAATCTATAATCGTGTTAATTGTTTTTCGATCATCGTGACTTGAGTGATGAAATTTTTACATGATGAGCGTGATGGCCAAAACCGTTTCTACCAGATAATATTACGAATCCATGTTTTTAAGTTTTCCAAATTACTTACACTGTAATATTTCACCCTACATTTTTATTCGCATCTTCGGTTGTTTGAGTTTCCAAAATACAATTGTGACCCGTATAAAAGTGTCCATTGGTAGATTAACCTCTTCACACCCAGATCTTTCCTTTGCTATAAAAAATGTATGTGTTAGACATAAAATTACGAAATGTAACTGATATACCAAATATGTTAGTCGACAAGGATACTAAACAGGTCATATCTATAAAATATTGCTTATATTCACTAAACATCGTCTATTGGTAGTCATATTACAATGGAAATTACGTTCTGGGTCTCAAGGGGTTAACATAAAAACACAGTGGTGGTAGTTTATATCCTGTTTTTCAGGCCACCCTTCCCCTTTTTACGTCGGTTTTGAGTTCCCTCCAGCGATTGAAGGGTAACCGAACACGTAACTTTGATTTGTAGAATGGAATAAAGAGTGACTCGCAGGGAAACTGAGGTGGCTTAGCAAATTTGAAGAATGATACAAATAGAAACAAATAACAAAACGTAGAAAATCGATGCACGAGAAAGTTTTAGTGATACATAAATGGGATATTAGGGATAAATAATATCAATAAGTGCCATTACTGTTGGATTCTGGAAGGGGGGGCTATCCGGGGCTCTTAATAAGAAAACAGTGTAGTTTGCTCCTTCTTATAAAAAAATAATGTAAAGTATATTACTAATTGTTTCCATATGTATTTTTTTCTTTTATCCATTTAATTTTTGTAATCATTCATACATTTGCATGCAATTATTCCAAAAGTCAATTTTTTGGGGAATTCTGATGCACTAGTTCGTTGTCTAAGCTGATCTTATGTATTAAAATTTGTTTTTAAAAAGTATAAACTACAACTATACTAGATAATTTAGTACAGTATACTATATTATAGTATATACTAGGTTATCTGTTAGTTTAGCCCCCCCCCCCCCTCAAGATCCGCCCCTGCATGGCCAGTTTGTCTATCGTCACGTAAGAGGTGAATGGCGTCGTGTTATGTGAAGCAGGAAAATTATTGACTCACGCACCGTATCGCGAGGCGTGCTGGCATATACATTTATCGATAGAGTCAAAGCGACGTTGTATGCACTGTGAAACTTTGTCAATAAGCCTGAAATGGAGCCGAGCGAGTACATACACACCAGCGCCTGAACAAACAACACAAGACAAGCAGAGTTCTGTTGAAGAGTCAACCTTTTATCGTTAGTGCACTTGAATGCCTCGCTTCTGGAATATTTCATTAAAATATTGAAAAAGAGGTGGCTGTCAGCGGGGATAGACCTAACAATTAACTCAATTGTTAAGTGGACATTATATTTCAGTTTCATCAATTGACTCCGATGGTTTTTAATAATTTTGGTAGCATTCACATTAAATAATCATTTGCAGTGCCATTTAAGTCATTATCAGATTCATCAATGATTGGTTTGTGTTTCACTTCACTTAGTAACTCTAATGAAATGTAAGTCTAGAGGTTTTCACGTTTAAAATCCCTTTGTTGATAGACCAGTAGCCTAAATGTCAGCTGATTTGTGCGACAGCTGCAGGGAATACGTGACCGAGGAGTGACGCTGCAGCTGTACGAAGGAAGGGACGGAGCAGATAGAGTGAAATAATAATAAGAATGGTAATAATAATAATAATAATAATAATAATAATAATAATAATAATAATAATAATAATTTCATTTTAAACCCGAAGGCATACAGTAAAAGAACAACAACATAATATACGTACATACATGAATAAATGACTTAAGTAGTTACTAAAGCATATAAAAGATATTCATTTCGTAGTCATACAATACTCGTAGTGGTGGAGATGCCTCGTTTTACTCATCTGCAGTTTGCTCCGTATTGACGAGGAAGCACTGAGAAAACTAATGCAAAATATGGATGACTTACTAAAATTTAATGTTATGTGTTGGCAGTTTTCTGTTTATGTCAGTACCAGTTCCTTCATCTCCCACCTGTATTTTTTATCTATTTCTTAAGTAGCTTTAAAACAACTTTATTCCCGTAGATTTTAACGAGACTTATTACTATTACGCAAACTAATGATAAACTGGTGCACAGAAAATTATATAAACCGGTCTCAACAAAATAGTGACATCCTTACCTACCCAGATATTTAAAGTGCAGCAACGACTCTTGAAAATGTTGATATTAAAACCTGAACCAGTTGTAGAGTTTTAGGAAAAGCAGGTACAAATAATTGGTTTCTTAGGCTTGTTTTCATCCTAATTCATAAAACTTTGTATGTTCGTTCACTATGGTAAATATAACGCTTTATTTATGTCGATTGCTGCGGCCAAAAAGGTGAAATATGCAACAAGCTGTCATCGATCTTGGACACCTCTCTCAACCCATCGAAAATTCGCATGCAAGATTAGGTTGATTTATTCATATGGCAATCAGTAAAGAGGTGTGTGTACATAGAACATAAGAAAATAAGGAGCTACAAGAGGCCGCAAGACCTACACGAGGTAGTTCCTAGTACCCCGTGTGTAGGGGTACTAGGGGACAGATGGTGAATAAATGGATAGGTAACTGAATATATTGATGTAGATAGATAGATAAATGCATAAATACACACATACATACATGCATACATACACACATATACACACACAGGAAGATTTTACTATGGATGCTCAACATAAATAATACGTTCGTCTGTTCTAAAATATAATTAATTAGTATTTGCCAAGCCATCCAGCGCGCAATTAAGGCTTGGCGGGCTTGGAATCACGGGGGAAGGCGGCTTTACTCGTTGACCTTACTGGTAAAATTAAGTTCAAGATGTCAATTTTTTATTTACATTTTTTTTTTTACATGAGGGACTGGCTAAAGGCAAAAAAAGTGGGTAACAAAAAGCCTGCTCGCTCCAGAACCCATAAAAAATAAAGTAGGGGACTTAAAAAAATGGGGTGGATCACTTTGGATGACACGCTGGCTGCTCCTGTCATGCGTGTGCTGTCCGTGCGTGTGGCGGGAAACACGTCAGGCTCAAGACTCAGTTCAGCAATTTGTGTGACGCCCTGTAAATGAGGTGCTGGTAGTTTACAAGTTTACAAGTTTAATAAAGAAAAGGGGGGGGGTGATTACATAGAAGAGGGGGATGAACGAGAATAGAAAGAACACAGAAATACAGAAATACAAATTAAAGTGCTGGTAAGCAAAATCGTCATGGAAATAGGGATACAACGCGGAATCGGGTGTCAGTTTTTATTCTTTTCTTTTTTCAAGGTTAGAGCTTATAGCGCCTGTAGGCTATTATCTTCCTTCCTTAGGTTTTTATTTATATTACTATTTATTTTAAAGGTTTGTTTCTCATATCCTAAATTTGCTGAAGGAATTTACTCGTGCTCGTTAATAATGGCATGCATGGGACACTGCGTCAACACAAAGGGATTTAGAAACTATTGACAGACATGATAACTTGTGCCGTTCTGATTGGCAACTCGACGATTCTGCCTCACGTGACATCACAGCGAGTGTCAATATCTGTCAGTTCGTTTTGCGTGTGGGAGTAATAATTATGCTAATCCAATAACATTATGAAGAGTATGTATCAAATCTTCCTATTTCTGCTCAGACATTTTTATCATTAGTTATGTTTATTATTTCTGGTAAACTCTAGATTTTTTCTTGTTTCTATTTTTCCGTCTTCCTACGACATTGTGGTGTTTTTTTCCAGAGAGGAGTGCCAAGACACCTCCCGAACTAAATTGATCCACCCCCTTTTTGAAGTCTCCTACTTTATTATATAGGGTCTGGAGCGAGCAGGCTCTTTGTTAACCTCTATTTTTTGCCTTTAACCAATCTCTCGTGATGTAATATATATATATATATTATATATATATATATATATATAGAGAAAGAGAGAGAAAGAGAGAATGAGATGAGGAAAGAGAGAGAGAGAGAGAGAGAGAGAGAGAGAGAGAGAGAGAGAGAGAGAGAGAGAGAGATGAGAGAGAGAGAGAGAGAGAGAGAGAGAGAGGAGAGAAGAGAGAGAGAGAGAGAGAGAGAAAAAAAAAAAAAAAAATTGACATCCTGGACTCTATTTGTGGTCCTGATGCAGCTTGACAGAATGTTAGTAAAGATACCGTATCCGTCTTTAAGTATTTGGAAAAAACGCTGTCGAATAAATCAATCAGAGCTGCCTAGAAGAGTGTGTCTGTTTATTAGAGGTGGTGGTTGTGGTGGTGGTGGTGGTTGTGGTGGTGGTGGTGGTGGTGGTGTGGTGATGGTGGTGGTGGTGGTCATGGTAGAGGTAGTGGTGGTGGTGGCTGTGATAAACCTCCAATCACTAGCAACAAACCCCTTCATCATATAATCACATGCAGGATATCGAAATTTGCTGATGACACGAAAATCACAAACATAGCCTCTACAGAATCTCAGCGCCAACTCATACAAAACGACTTAAAACAAGCTAACAGAATGGTCAAAAACATGGCAAATGAATTTCAACCTGACAAATGTCATGTACTACATATCGGTAATAGCAACCCTCATAAAAGTTACGTGATAAACGATTTCCTACTAACAAGTGTTGATAAAGAAAAAGATTTAGGCGTTATAATCTCGAAAGATCTCAAACCGAATAACCAAATTATAGAGGTAGTAAAAACTGCAAATAAATTGGTTGGCTTTATTGGACGAACTTTCAGTTTCAAATCTGAAAAAGTTATACTCACTCTTTTTAACTCGCTT
This sequence comes from Chionoecetes opilio, assembly GCA_016584305.1. Lineage (NCBI taxonomy): Eukaryota > Metazoa > Arthropoda > Malacostraca > Decapoda > Majidae > Chionoecetes > Chionoecetes opilio. The sequence continues at coordinate 82,634 of JACEEZ010005622.1, read as the reverse complement.
GTTCGCCCCCATCTAGAATACTGTGTGCAGTTCTGGTCACCTTATTATAAAAAGGACATAGAGAAACTAGAAAAAATACAGCGCAGAGTAACCAAAATGATACCTAGATTGCGAAATAAATCGTACGAAAATCGGCTCAAAGAACTTAACTTATTCCCACTAACAAAACGAAGGATAAGAGGTGACCTCATCGAAGTCTTTAAAATCTTCAATGGATTTACGAACGTAGTCCCAGAAAAAAATTCACGCTAGACCGGTCAAGCTCAACTAGAAACAACGGATTAAAATAAGCAGGAAACGGTTTGTAACGAACGAAGCAAAGTACTTCTTCACAAACCGTGTTGTAAACGTATGGAATGGGCTGCCGTCAGACGTAGTAAACTCAAATACAATAGAATCATTTAAAAATCGCCTCGATAAATATTTCATATCAAATCCCCGGTTGTCACTGTTTATCTCGGAATAATAAATTTATCTCGCGGGCCTCTGATACTTACTCTCATTGCGTAAAATGATTGCGAGTCGCGTCTACACAACCCCTCCCACACGTCTCAGACAGCCCCGAGTAAACGGTCACTACTACAACTTTTGACCTGTGACGGGCTGTGGTTCAGTAAGGGCCCTGTCAGTTAGTGACCACCATCGGGATTTATATACCAGGGGTCACTGCTGCAGGGGGCATTGAAGTGCACGGCGTCCTACTTGGAAAGTGCACTACCGCAGTGGATTGAACGGAGCTGGGGCCTGATTGACTGCTGCCTCCCAAGAAAGCGCCAGGCAAGGCTGCCGCACCACTCCTGAACTTCCACACTGAGCCTACACCAACACTACATTAGACCTCATAACACACACAGATAGCCCCGAGTTAACGGTTACCACTATACTCTCGACCTGTGACGGGTTGTGGACCAGTAAGGGTCCTGTCAGTTAGTGACCACCATCGGGATTTAAGGTACCAGGGGTCACTGCTGCAGGAGGCATGAAGTGTACGGCGTCCTACATGGAAAGTACACAATCCGCAGTGGATTGAACGGAGCTGGGGCCTGATTGACTGCTGCCTCCCAAGAAAGCGCCAGGCAAGGCTGCCGCACCACCTTGAACCTCCACACTGTGTTCACACCATTACAAAAACACACATAAACATGACCTATCTATCAAGCACTAAACCTACCCCCACAAACTAGTAGTAGTTAGCCATAGATTACAGCTTTCAACTTTCCTCACAAATTCCATGCAGTTTTTCTATACTGCATGGTATCACTTCATTTCCGGCCAGCTTCGGCTGGAGGGATGGGTGGGTGGGGAGGAGCCTTCTACTTTCCTATCCTTTCTCTCTTATCATCTAGTTAGTGTAGCGTAGTTAAAGCAAACAGCCTTGTAAGGACCTATCGGTCTGTTGCTGTTTGTGTTTCCTTTGTAATCCTTTGTAATCATGGAAAAAAGGGGAAAATTTGCAAATTATACTTTTTATTTCCATAAGTCATGATATTAAGATACGTACATAGAAAGATAAAAGATAAGATAAAACAAGAATAATTAACACTAGAAAATCATTACTGTACTATACCCAAATCTACCGAAATGTACTTCATTCATCCCCAAACGCATGCTGGGTTCTGCGTAAAGCTTTAATTTATTTCTGTTTGTTTTTTCGAAGCTGGTTCATTACCCGGAAAAGAAAATATTACCTTCATAATATGCTTCAGTTGAGATCTTGAGATTGCCTCTAGTCAGCAAGAAAGGGATATATATTAATGAGAGAGAGAGAGAGAGAGAGAGAGAGAGAGAGAGAGAGAGAGAGAGAGAAAAGAGAGAGAGAGAGAGAGAGAGAGAGAGAGAGAGGGGAGAGAGAGAGAAAAAAAAAAAAAAAAATGATAACGTTCCCTAAAAGCTTGTGGTACTCAAAAACTGTATATATTGAAAAGAGAAATTAAAATGTTAAATGTTTTAGAAAGTGTCAGAAGGCGATAAGACTGCTCACACACACACACACACACACACACACACACACACACACACACACACACACACACACACACACACACACACACAACACACATACACACAAACACACACACACAACACACACACACACACACACCACACACACACACACACACACACACACACACACACACACACACACACACACAACACACACACACACACACATTTCCGGAGATGGAGGAAAAGCGGGAAGATCAGGAGGAAAACCATTAAAAGGTGGAAGAAAATCAAGGAGACGAAGAGGAAAGTCATGCCAGAATGGAGGAAAGTCCAGGTAAGGGAGAGGAGTGCCTGAGGGAGAGGAGTGCCTGAGGGAGAGGAGTGCCTGAGGGAGAGGAAATGAGAGCAGAAGGAAGACTGAGGGAAGTTCACTGAAGGAAAGTTATGGAGAGATGGAGTAGGGAAGTAAGGAAGAAAAAATAGAAAATGAACTTAAAAACAAAAAAAGAAGAAAAAAGTAGCTAGTATGTGAAAAGGGACAGTAGGAATACAAAGGAATGCAAAGGAAAAAGTTATGGAGAGATGGAGTAAGGATGAGGGAAGAAAAGAAAAAAAAAGAAAAATGAATTCACAAACAAATACTTAAACAAAGAAAAATAAGAAAGAGATGGAATGTGAAAAGAGACAGTAGGAATACAAAGGAATGTATAGGAAAAAGCAAAAAGTCACCTATTGGTTTTAACAAGGCGTTTTCTAGAGCTGCGTACTGCTTGAACTATAATTTATAGTACAATAACAAATTTATAAGTAAAGTAGATAGATGGCAAAGATGAAGATTTGTTATTTAGTTGCACTGGAAAGGTAGTTGAAGAAGACCATCTATAATAATATAAGCGAAAGTGTGTCTGTCTGTCTGTGTGTGTGTGTGTGTGTGTGTGTGTGTGTGTGTGTGTGTGTGGGGTGTGGGGTGTGTGTGTGTGTGTGGTATAGGTTTCCGCCCCCGTGGCGGAATCCCATCATATGGCACAGTTTGGAATCAGCTTGACCAGGGGAAGGTTTTAATCCCATCTATAGGATGATCCGATCACTTTTTTTTCTTCTTTTTTTTAGCAGCCTATTAGCGAGAATTGTGAGAAAAAAAAAGTGGATTGCGAGAATTGAGGAAACCTGAATGTAGGGTGATGGGTAATGGGTGAGTGAATGGGTGGGGTGATGGGTAATGGGTGTGGGGTGATGGGTGAGTGAATGGTGGGGGGGTGATGGGTGATGGGTGAGGGAATAGGTGGGGGGTGATGGGTAATGGGTGAGTGAATGGGTGGGGTGATGGGTAATGGGTGTGGGGTGATGGGTGAGTGAATGGGTGGGGGGTGATGGGTGAGGGAATAGGTGGGGGGTGATGGGTAATGGGTGAGTGAATGGGTGCGGGGTGATGGGTAATGGGTGAGTGAATGGGTTGGGGGTGATGTGAATGGGTTGGCGTTAATACATACATTTCTACATCCATGATTTCAGGAAAGTTAGAAGGGGCTATCCGGAGAGTCTGTGTTTGGTGGGCCGAAGGCCCACCAATAGCCCTCCGCAGGAGCTAGCCAAAAAGTCCGCCCGGAGGGCGGCTTTGCGGCTAGTAGGGAATAAAACTGATAATATGATAAACACAGTAGCAGGAAAAAAAGTATCCTAACCTAACGTAACCTTACCTAACCTAACGTAACCTTACCTAACCTAACTTAACGTAACCTTACCTTACCTAACCTAACTTAACTTAACGTAACCTTACCTAACCTTACCTAACCTACATAAATGGAAGATTATTTTTCTTTCCTCTTTTTGGTTTCGATTATTCTTCGACTGACACATCTGTAATCAAGCTCCAGTGAAAGGAAGCATCTATACATTTCAGGTCAATACAAAGAACTCCAAAAAAAAAGCTTTAGATTACGAAATATAAGAAGCTATTCTCAAAAACTTTTACGATAGTTAATTACTTACTTTCTTACTTTAATTACTTATTTTACCATTCGTTTTTTTCATACTTTTTTTTGCGGCGAGCAGGGATCATGGAACAAAAAACCTTGTACTCCTCTATAGTAAATCCTCATTAAGGCTTCATTATTTTAGCTTTTTTAAGGTTATTTTGTTTATTTTAGGTAAATTTTTAGATTATTTAAGGTTATTTTGTTTCTTTTTAGTCTTTTAGGTTATTTTTTAGGTAGTTTAGGTAATTTTATAGGTTGTTTTAGGTTGATGTTAGGGTTATTCTAGGTTTTTTAGTTAAATCTCTCAATTTTAACTATTTTTTTGTAGTTTTTTGTATTATTTTATTCTGTTTAATTAAGCCCAGTAAAGGTTATGATGTTTGATGCAATATTGATGTGTTTGTACCTAAAAATTTTTGTGGTCGAAAATACATCGTGTACGTGTGTGCAATTAATTTCTTGTGTTTTGGAGATATTGAGGCTGGATGAGGCCGGCGAGAAGTGGAGATAACTGAGGAGGAGAGGAATAAAACAAAGCGAGACTTCTTTAGTCCACGGAAGCAAGGAATGGAAGTCATTAAGATTAGAGGAATGGGGAAATCAGAGTAGGTGAGGGAAGGTAAAGAGAGGTGGAGAGATCAAGGGGGCGTTGAGGAGGACCAAGGGGGGTGGAGGAAGATAAATAGAGGTAGAGGAAGATTGAGGAAGAGGTGGAGGAAGATAAAGAGTGAAGTGGGGGAGGGACATAAGAGGAGGTGGAGGAGATAAAGAAGAGGTGGGAAAGATAAAAGAGTAAATGGAGTAAGATACAGAGAGGTGGAGAAGATAAAGAGAAGGTGGAGGAAGATAATGAAGAGGTGGGTGTAATAGGCAACTATTTATACTTTAAGTTTGCCGCCACATAAATGTTGTTGTAGGATACTAGTGACCTCTAGCTGCGGCCCACTTGCGGACAAGGTGAGCGTGGGTCCGCCGCCACGGTCCGTAGTTCTCTCAGGTTGCAGCCGGTCAGACGTGGTTCTCGGTGCTTAACGTCCTGGCGGCAGCTGATTTTGTATAGCAAATAACTCATCATTAATTGCCATAAAGCTACAACACAAGTGTATTCTTTCTTCTCCTCGAACTACACACACGCAACGTTTTACACGACAAGGCCACGTCCCATAAGGCCGTGATTCACCGAGACCACGCAGCACTGTGGCCATACCGCTCAGGCTAATACCGCCACGCTACTACACCAATCTACCGACGCTGACTACGGGACAACAGTTTATAAGCCACCCTAACAGTGGCGAAGATCAAGATGAAGTTGAGGAGAGATCATGAAGAGTTGGGGAAGATAAAGAGGAAAGTGGAGGGAGAATAAAGAGGAGTGGGAAAATAAGAAGAGGTGGAGGAAATAAAGAAGAGGTGGAGGAAGATAAAGAAGAGGTGGAGGAAGTAAGAGATGTGGAGGGACATAAAGATAGGTTGCTTCTCTTGCTCTCTTCTACCGTTATTTTCATGCTCACTGCTCGTCTGAACTTGCTAACTGCATGCTCCCCACTCCCGGCCTCGCTGCACAAGACTTTTCTACTCATTCTCAGCCCTATCGTCCAGCTTTCCTAATGCAAGCAGTTTAATCAGTATCTTTACTCTTTCATCCCTTTCACTGGTACTTTTGGACACTGCTCTTCCTGTTTTCTATTTTTTCCACTTTCCTATGACTTAAATCTTTTCAAAGAGGAGTAACAAGACACCTCCCGAACTCAATTGGCTGACCCTCTTGTTATTTTTATTCTCTTACTGTCTTTCTTTATAGGGGACTGAGCAACTAATTCGGCCTTTGTGCTACCATTTTTTGTTGTGCCCCTTGGCCAGTTCTTTGTGAATGTAAAAAAAAAAAAAATATGGTGGAGGAAGATAAAGAACGGTGGATGAAATTAAAGAAGAGGTGGAGGATAGATACGAAGAGGTGGAGGGAGATAAAGAGGAGGTGAGGGAGATAAAGGGGAAGTAAGGAAGAGGGGGAAGGAGTAGAAAGAATCCAAACTATATTAGAAAAATATAATGAGATGGAAAAAAATCTAGAAAAAAAATGCAAAAGAGAAATGCAAGAATCGAAGAAGATAAAATAACATGCAGGAGATAAGGAAAGGACAATAAACCACCAAGATACGTGGTAGAAGAAGTAGCGATAGAAAATGGAGATGACCAAGAAGAGGGTGAATAAAGAGGAGGAGAAAGGACCCGCCATCAATTTATAATAGCGAATAATTGATGACTCTTTCATTACTTAGATCAGTTTACATCTCCCCTACATTTAGATTTGACGTTCCAGCTGCTTGAGTTCTCATTGAGGGAGGCACAGGAGGGGGGAGTAGGATGGGAGGGGAGAGTGTAATGGAGGAGGAAAGGGGAATGAGGAAAGAGTGAGAGAAGCTGCCGGAAGGAGAGAATGAGGAGAGAGGAGAAGTGATGACGTTATTTTTTTTTTCACTTAGTGTATACCAGTTTTTTTCTATTATGTTATTTTTCAAGAGAAAGGCGAGGAATGAAGGAAGGAAGGACGGAAGGAAGGAAGGATAAGACAAGGTGGTAATCCATCTACAGAGTTTAGAATCCTTGTTTTGTTTTCCCCGTCAGAACCGCCGGTCATACTTAAATGAGGGATAGAGAAGAAACACAGGCTAAACTTCTCACCCCTTCCTCCTCCTCCTCCTCCTACCTCCTCCTCCTCCTCCTCCTCCTCCTCTCCCTCCTCCTCCTCCTCCTCCTCCTCCTCCTCCTCCTCCCTCCTCCTCCTCCTCCTCTCCTCAAACCTTGTACCTACGCCCGATTGACCACCGAAGGAAAGTGATCCCTCCTCCTCCCCTTCTTCCCTTTTCCTTCCTCCCATTGCCAGGTGTGTGATTGATGGTTCAGGTGGAGAGAGAGATAGGGAGAGAGAGAGAGAGAGGGGGAGAGAGAGAGAGATAGAGAGAGAGAGAGAGAGAGAGAGAGAGATAGAGAGAGAGAGAGAGAGAGAGAGAGAAGAGAGAGAGAGAGAGAGAAAAAAGAGAGAGAGAGAATAGAGAGAGAAGAAGAGAGAGAGAGAGAGGAGAGAGAGAGAGAGAGAGAGAGAGAGAGAGGGTGGTGTAGTGAAGGAAAATAAGAAGTTGAAATAGATAGGGAGGAATAGACGGTAGGGAAGGACGTACAGGAAGGAATAGAAGGAAGGAAGGGAAGGAGTAAGGAAGGAGGTAGTAAAGAGGTGAGGAGAGGCAGGAAGGAGAGAATGGTGAAGGTACATGAAGGTGATGAAGAATGATTGATGAGATAAATAAATAACAGTTACTTAGAGGGAATTATAATTATATCGACATCTACCTATAGTCTCTCTCTCTCCTCTCTCTCTCATTGTCATCGTCTCCTCTCGATCGTCTCTTCTCTCTCTCTCTCTCTCTCTCCGCTCTCCTCTCTCTTTTTTCTCTCTGTGTTTCTCTCTCCTCTCCTGCTCTCCTCTCTCTCTCCTCTTCTTTTCTTCGGTTCTCTTCTCCTCAATCTCCTCTCCCTCTCTCTCTCTCTCCTCTCTCTCCTCATCTCTTCTCTCTCGGCTGTTCTCTCTCTCATTCTCTCGTCTTCACTCCTCTCCTCGACTCGCTCTCTCTTTCGTGTCCTCTGTCCCTGTGTCATGTCTCTCTCGTATCTCTCCACCTCTCTCTCTCTATCCTCTCTCTCTCTCTCTTCTCTCTCCTCTCCCTAGTCCTCCCTCTCCTCTTCGTCTCTCTCTCTCTCCTCTCCTTCTGTCTCACACATTACTCTCTCTATGTAAAATGTATCAAATTAGAAACAATGCAATAAAGAACGAATCGATAGCTTCTTTTTGAACAAATTGTACAGAGAGAGAGAGAGAGAGAGAGAGAGAGAGAGAGAGAGAGAGAGAGAGAGAGAGAGAGAGAGAGGAGAGAGAGAGAGAGAGAGAGAGAGAAAAAAAAGAGAGAAGAAAAAAATTCACCCAAATGAACGCTGCCAACCAGTTAAACTAATTGATTGGCTCAGAATTTTCCAACGCTTTACAAAGGTTAAGGCGAATCAGCAACTTTTTTTTTTTATTCCTACACTCCATCGTATACTGCGGACAAAATCAGTGTCACGAGGCGAAGGTGGACGCCGCGGATATAGTATAGTTATAGTTATGGTGTTATGTCATTATACAATGGAGCCTCCTGGACCTTGTTGGTTGTACGTATTTTACATAACACTTTCAGGGGATTCAAGAACGTAATTGTTTGTGGTCCGTCAAAAAAAGTATTTAAAAAGGAAGAAAAGTTGCAAAAAATGACAAGGAAGCAAGTATCATGGGTTTGTGTGTATTCATCTAGTTGTATTCATCTGGTTGTATTTTACAGGGCCTGAGCAACGCTCGTATGGCCCCGTCTTCATATCAACATTTTTTATTATTCATCCTTAGTGCTTAGTTTTGGCCAAAGCCACCACCCCGGAGAGCAAGTCACAAACCCCGGCTAACACCCGGTACCCATTCACTGCTGGGTGGACAGGGGCTCGTAGTGTTTTTATTCTTCAGGACACAGGCCCTCTGTTTCCCCCCGCTCCGCCCGGGGATCGTCCACCCTGGGACTTCTCTCGGTTGTGAAACCGAGCTGTGCTTTCCCCTACACTAACGGAATACCCCATTGTGTTGTGTGTTGTGTGTGTGTGTGTGTGTGTGTGTGTGTGTGTGTCGTGGTGTGTGTGTGTGTTGTTGTGTGTGTGTGTGGGTGTACTACTACTACTACTGACTCCTCTACTACTAATACTTACTAATACTTACTACGACTACTACTTACTACTACTACTACTACTACTACTAATTATTACCTTTCTACCTGCTTCTACTACTACTACTACTACTACCACTGAAACTACTAAACTTACTACTTACTACTACTCTACTAACTACTACTACCAACCGTCGGGGTTTTACGTGTGTGTGTGTGTGTTGGTGTGTGTGTGTGTGTGTGTGTGTGTGTGTGTATGTGTGTGTGTGGAGGTAAGGTTTATTGACTTTTAAAGAACAATATTGCACAAATAACATTAAGATATATACTGCAAAAGGCATGATGACGTACGTACTTCAAGCAGCACCTTCAAACTTAGGACTCACCATCTATCATCACCCATTGATTTATCTGACTTATACTTAAGACCTCATAAATAGCTTAAAATTGACTTAACGCGTCACAAATGTTGCCAGTTACTTTGATACCGTTCTTTAGCTGGGTCGAAACAGGTCGTTGCGTTATAGACTGCACGGTATTGCGTATTGCGCTAAATAACTAAATAACTTGTTGCTGCTTCTGCTGCTGCTGATGTTACTAAATTAATGGTAGATAAATATGATAGCTACTAACCAAATAACTTCACGTGTTGTTGCTGCTTCTAATGTTACGAAATTAATGATAGATAAATACTATGTTAACCACTACCTAAAAATACTACAGTTGGTGAATATATAGTGTTGCTAATGTGAATGTTACTTTGGCTTAGGGAATATGTAGGGTTAGGGAAAGGTTGGAAATAGGGAACTGTATAGGAGAATGAGGGGTTATAATGATGTGTATAGTACTGAATAGGGGCTGCGGGCAGGTAATGAGTGCGTCTGTTCTCAGCGGTGTAACATAAAACATTGGCAGCAAACAAAGAAGTGACGAAAACTCCAGAAGGAGGAGAGCATCAAATTAAATTATGTTTTTATAGTCACTTGTTAACTTGTTTATTTTTTTATTGTTGCTTACTACTACTTCTTGCTCTTTCTTTCTTACTTTCCGTACTTTACTTTCTTACTTTCTTACTCATTTACTGTTTCTTTTAATGTTTTTATTTTTATTGTCATTTATATTTCTTGTATATTATTGTTTAAAGCTTATATATTTTTGGGTTTATTTTTCTGGCTGGATAATTCTTTTTGCTTCACAGACTTTATATGTTGATTCTCTTTCAAGAGGCGTATGTTGATGTATTCATTCGAATCTGTTATTGTCAGATCAAATCACGGTTTTATAGTGAATCAAATCTCTCTATTCTCTTGCTCCTTCTCGTCCTATCCTCCGTTCTCTGGTAATTAGGTTTTGAACTTTACATCTAATCTAACCTATTTATTCTATTATTTGATTCTCGAGCGTCTTAAGATATGTTTTGCGTGTGTATGGCGCCACTCTATTCCATTTCGTCTGTCCTGTTTGGTTGTTTCTTAAATGTTTTTTATATGTTTTATGTTTAGAGTGCCGTCTGGTCCCAGTTAAATAGATAGATAGATAAATGCATTCCATATTCTTTACTTTGTCTTCTTCTTGAGACCTTTGACGCTTAGTATCGCTTCATAGGTCCTCTTCAACTTCGTCTCCATAGTTAAACTCTCCTTGTCAACTCTTCCCTCTCCTCCTCTTTTATTCATTCACTATCTTTACTTTTATTTATTCACTATCTTTGCTTTTATTTATTCACTATCTTTGCTTTTATTTATTCACTATCTTTGCTTTTATTTATTCACTATCTTTGCTTTTATTTATTCACTATCTTTGCTTTTATTTATTCACTATCTTTGCTTTTATTTATTCACTATCTTTGCTTTTATTTATTCACTATCTTTGCTTTATTTTATGCCACTATCTTTTGCTTTTATTTATTCAGCTATCAAGAAAAGAATTTTGTCGTTTTATTTCTTTCCATTCCAGGCTCTTTCGAATCTTGTCTTCCCAAGTCCTTAATATCAGTCTCTCTTCTCTATCCAAATCTTCCTCTCTCTCTCTCTCTCTCTCTCTCTCTCTCTCTCTCTCTCCTCTCTCTCTCTCTCTCGCTCTCGCTCTCGCTCTCGCTCTCGCTCGCTCTCCTCTCTCTCTCTCCTCGTCTCTCTCATCTCTCTCGCTCTCTCTCTCGTCTCTGTCTCTCTCTCCTTTCTCTCTCTCTCGTCTCTCTCCCTCCTCTCTCTCAATCTCTCTCTCTCTCGTTCTCTTCGCGTCTCCTCTCCTCTCTGTCTCATCCTCTCATCTCTTCCTCTCTCTCTCTCTCACAATCATCTCTATTTCTCCTTTTATTCATTTTCTTCCTTACACTCCTTCCTTTACGCCTTCTTCCCCTTTCTATATTTTCTTATCTCAGTCCTTTCTCTCCCTTTCTTTGTTTTCCTTCCTCCTCTTGTTTCCTTTAATCTGACTTTCTCTATTTTCTTGCATGCACCCTTCTTACAGTCAACATTTGTTTCTGTGTGTGTTTATTCTTCTTGTTGTACCCTCGTTGTTCAATTTCAATCTTCTTCTTTTTTTTTTCTTTTTTTTCCTTTTTCACTCTTTTTTATTTTATATCCTGTGTTTTCTTCTTTTGGTCATCTCTATCTTTTCCAATCAGCGTCCTTATTTTTTTTTTTTTTTTTTTTTTTTTTTTTCGGTGGGCTTTTTTCTTTTTCTTTTTTTTTGTTTTTTTTTTTCTTTTTTGTTTTTTTTTTTTTTTTTTTTTCCCATTTCCTTGATTGTTTTTACCTTGTAATATCTGTCTCGTATTTTTTAGCTTTTTTTTTTCTTTTTTTTTCCGTATTTTCTTCCTTTCTTTTTTTTTCGAGTTTTTTTTTATTTTCTTTTTTTTTTTTTTTCCCCTTCGCTTCCTGCTCTCTATTTTTCTTTTCTTCTTATTGCCTCCTTATTGTCCGAGTTTTAAAAGGTGGGTTTGTTACCACTTCTTGTGTTATATTTTAACTTAACCTACTTCCCGGTTATCCTCATATCTCGTTCTATAATCTCCTCCGTCGGTCGTTACGTGACCTCTTGATTCCTCTGGTTTCTCTCCTCTTTTTGACGTCTGTGGTTGTTGCCATCTGAAGGCTTCCTTCCTTTTCCATCCTTCCTTCCTTCCTTCCTTCCTTCCTTCCTTCCTTCCTTCCTTCCATTCTTCGCATTCTCGTGTTCTCTTAACATTATATCCCTTTATCACCTGTTATTTTACCCTACCATTGTAATTTTTCTACTCTTTTTCTAACCTTCCCGTGTTGTGCGCTGTCCTTACCTTGCATTTTCATCTTTCCCTACTTGTTTCCTTCCTTCCTCCCTTCCTTCCTTATTTCGTATACTCGTGTTCTCTTAATATTATATCCCTTTATCACCTATTATCTTTCCCTACCATTGTAATTTTTCTACCCTCTCTTTATTACCTTCATATGCTCTGTCCTTACCTTGCATTTTCATCTTTCCCTCTTGCTATCTCCTTTCCTTTCTTCTTTCTTGGTATTATATCCCTTTATCACCTGTTATATCTCTCTATTATAATTTTTCTATCCTCTTTTAATCTTACCATCCTTTCATATGCTGTGTCCTTACCTTGCATTTTCATCTTTCCCTCCTGCTGTCTCATATCCTTTCTTCTGTCTTCCCCTATACCTCTTCCTTGCCTCCGTCCCTCCCTCGTGTCAGCAGGCAACCCGCCCCCGCCCACCGTCCAATCAGCGGGCGCCCCTCCCGGTTCCTTCCCCCAGATGGTTCATACCTGTCTCGTAACTCGGGGCGCTTGGTCGTCCGCCGCGCCACCTGCGACAGCTCCACAGGCATCCAGGGACGTCTTCTGTATTTTCCTGCCACCTTCCATTCCCTCCCCCACTCCTTCCTCCTTCTTATCCTCACCCTCCTTCCTCCGACCCTCTCCCCCTCTTTCAACTCTGCCTTCCTCACCTTCCTCTTCCCTTCCCCCTCTGTTGCCTCCTCCATCTTCCTCTTCCCTAACTCCTCCTCCTCCTCCTCCTCCTCCTCCTCCTCCTCCTCCTCCTCCTCCTCCTCCTCCCTAAGTAAGCATATAGGCACGAATACCTCATATATAACTATCAACAATGCAAAATTATCGTTTTAACTGATACAGCAGTAAAAGGATTTACGTGCATCATCAATAATGATCTGAAAACCATCTGCTGCATTGCCTAGCTTGCCAGTATAAATGCAATTGATGTTGCTTTTTATTAAACGTAACTTTGAACACTAAACTCTGAAAGTTATTGACACAAATTATCCACTCCTTTGGTTAGGCCGCACTTGGAATATGCCGTTCAATTCTGGTCCGCCCTGTTTCGTAAAAGATCAGCCACGAATTGGAATCAGTGACAAAGAAGAGCAACCAAACAAATTCATCTCTGCGAAATTCATCTTATGAAGAGAGACTGGCGGAAACTTAATGATGTTTTCCCTTAAAGGATCGTAGAATCCGTGGGGAATTGATAGAAACCTTTAAGTCCTACAAGGTTTGATGTCATAATCAAGAGAACCCTATTAGAGCTATTCAATCTCAAGTGACAACAAGAAATACTTGTTTAAACTAAAGCGGTCAACGTTGCTCACCGATCTCCGTAAAAATTATTTCAAAAGTTAGAGCGTTTTTGATCGATGGAACAAGTACCAGAACTGTTTCGGAGCCATCACAATAACAGATTCCAAAACAGACTTGACGCGGGCACTGTAAAGTAAATGGGTATTGATAGTGCGAATTCGTATCTATCCCCCGTAGCGATTAGGTTGTAGTGGTAGTGGTAGTTGTGTTAGTATTTTTCTATCCTATCATTCTGTGCACTACAGGAAACTTCCATGTTTCCTATCCTCTTTAGGACATGGGTATCATTTTCCAACTGTTTTCTTACAAGTATTATAGTTAGTATATGTAGTTCATCAGATAACCCTCGCTATGGACAATAGTTCCTCCTGATGTCTGTTATTCCTATGTAATCTATTAATACTCCTCCTTCTCCTCCTTCCTCCTCCTCCTCCTCCTCCATCGTTAGTGCCCCACTTGGAATAATGCCGTTCAATTCTGGTCGCCCGCGTTTCGTAAAAGAATCAAGCCAAATTGGAATCACTGCAAGAGATAAGGAGCAACCCTAAACAAATTCCATCTCTGTCGAATTCATCTTATGAAGGAGAGACTGCGGAAACTTAATAATGTTTTCCTTAAAAGGATCGTAGGAATCCCGTGGGACTTGATAGAACCTTTAAAGATTCTTAAAAGGTTTTGATGTCACTTATCAAGATAACCTATTTTCGAGCTTTCAAACTCAAGTGACAACAAGAAATAATGGTTTAAAACTAAACGGTCAAACGTGTGCATCACCGATCTCCGTAAAAATTATTTCATTGTTAGAGTCGTGTGAAAACGATGGAACAAGTTACCAGCAATGTTGTCGGAGCCCAACAATAACTACATTCAAAACAGACTTACCGCGCACTGTAAAAGTACTGGGTATTGATAGTGCGAATTTCGTATCTATCCCGGCCGTATCGATTAGTTGTAGTGCAGTGTATTTGTAGTTATGTATTTTTTCAGTCCTACATTCTGTCACTATGAAACTCCATGTTCCTATTCTCTTTAGGGACTGGTATCATTTTCCACTGTTTTCTTACAATTAGGTGATATTAGTAGTATGTGTTCAGCAGATACACTCGCTATGGACCAATAGGTCCTCCTGTGTCTGTTATTCCTATGTAATCCTATTTACTAGCTCCTCCTTCTCCTCCTCCTCCTCCTCCTCCTCCTCCTCCATCCCGTCTTCCTCCTATCTCTCTATCTTCCTCCCCCTCGTCTTCTCTCTCATGTACCTCTCTCTCTCCTTCCCTAACAGCACCCTTCTCGTTAACAGATTCATCCTCTCGCTCTCTCTCATCTCTCTCCTCTCTCTCTCATCTCTCTCTCTCTTCTTTCTCATCGGTCTCAATCCTCTCTCTCTCCTCATCACGTCACTCTCTCCTCTCTCTCTTCTCTCTCTCTCTTCTCTCTCTCTCTCCTCTCCTCCTCTCCTCTCAGGTCTCTCTCTCATCTCTCTCTTCCGTTCATTTACACTTTTCCCATTTTTCCTTTTCTTTTTCCTTACCTCTTCCTTTCCCCTCTTCTCACCTGTCTCTCCTTTCCCCTCTTCCTATCTTTCCCTGTACCACTTCTCGACTTTTACCTGTAAAGCGACAATACCTGAACCATATGAGAAGAGAGAGTAGAGAGCAGAGCGAGAGAGAGCTAGAGAGAGCGAGAAGAGAGAGACTGTGAGCAGACGAGAGAGAAGAGAGAGAGGTGGAGAGGAAAGTGGAGAGGGAGAGGAAAGAAAGAGTGGAAGAGAGGGAGAGGAAGAAAGAGAGAGAGAGAGAGAGCGAGAGAGAGAGAGAGAGAGAGAGAGAGAGAGAGAGAGATAGAGAGAGAGAGAGAGAGAGAAGAGAGGGAGAGCGAGCTAGAGCGAAGTAAAATCACGAAAATACCCCCGCCCCTTGGAGTGATTTAGCCCGGCAGACTCTTGAAAACTTTGAGGCAGCTGGTGAACCGGTGAACGGGTTTTTGGTGCTTCCTGTGATTTTTGTATCGTCCATTTTTCCTCACAGTTATGCCCCTAGCATTCAGGGTGGGTTAGGCACGCTTCGGTTCTTCCTCCTCCTCCTCCTCCTCCTATCTCCTCCTGCCTCGCTCTTCCTCCCTCCTTCTTACCACTCTCTTTTTCCGTTACCCGCGATGCACTTCTTTATACAACAGTGTCTTTATTGTGAGTTTTCGTGTGCTTTCATTTTTTGACTTCTTCTTCTACCTTTTGTCTCGTGTCAGAGGTTAATGCAGATTTTGTATTGAGTGTGGTTGTGAGATGACCTTCCAGCCGTAGGAGAGGCATGTCAAGGTAGGGTCAGGTAGACGGGCAGAATGATGATATATATATATTTTTTAAATTATACTTCCACCTCCTTCTATGCCTTGTCTTATTGTCTAAATTCACGCTCTAACTACTCTAGTGGTAGGTAAGCTTCCAGTCATATTCTCTTTTATTCCTCGTCATGCAATAGTTGTAGTTTCCGTGGCGAGGGCGTCCATAGTGCTTTATAGGTACCGTCTATGCCTCAGTATCTTTTGGTAATTTCTTAGTGGTTTAAATTCCTCAGGTCATATAAGACAACCACAGGATTAACCAAAGATGTTTAATGAATTGCCGTGATTTCTAGTTACCGTGCACTTTCAACAATAAGTCTTCCAAACCTTTCCTCATTACCTGATTTAATGTCGCAGTCAAAATATTTATCCTGAATCCGAGTATATCAACATATGTGGGTCACTGTTTTGCAATCCAGTCATTCACCCTTTTTAAATGATCCGCATTAAAAATCTTGTAAATTCCCCGAGCTCTCAAAACAAAACTAACGACCAGCAGACCGACGCACCACCGCTCGCGACGTCAAGTTCGTAGCTTCCCAGCCCTGCCTGATACAATACACAGAGAATCAAATATATAGTACTTGAAGAATTATGTGGTTTCGATATTTTTTTTTTGCGATATGGCATTCTTGTATCCTTCACAATGGATTACAGCAAGAAAGCTGTGCCTTTGCAGAGGCTTAGCACCCATTCCCGACCTATTTGACCATGATATGTGTGTGTAGCGCCTGGCAGTGGCGGGTGAGAGGAGCGCGGTAATAACACACTGTCTTGTCGCGCTCCTCTCACCCGCCACTGCCAGGTGCTACACACACATATCATGGCCAAATAGGTCAGAAATGGGTGCTAAGCTCTCTGCAAAGGCACAGCTTTCTTGCTGTATCCATGAAGGATGCAAGTATATGCCACATCGCAATTTTTTTTTATCAGAAACACCCAAAATTCTTCAAATAGTATTTATTTCTGATTCTCTGTGTATTTGTATCATGCAGGGCTGGGAAGCTACCGAATTTGACGTCAGCAGCAAGTTTCGCGCCACGGCTGGAATGAAGCTGTTGTTTTTCCCGCGCTTTTTACAAAAGTCATGTTTTTAGGGAAATAAGGCGTGGAAATGAATTATTTTTTGTGGATTAGGTATTTTGAATACCAACATAATTATGCAAAGTAAAAATGGGTCTGGACGATTACTTTAAGGTTTGAAGTCAGAAATATAATATAGTGAATGGTGTCTTCAGCTTTTTCCTATCCTATCACCCATCCCTCCAGCTGTCTATCCTTGGCCGGTTGTCCTTTCAAATCCTGTCCATCCATCCCACTTCTCACTTTCCTCACCCGTTTCACCTTACGTCAGGTCCACCTTGTTATTCTCACGCCTAATTCAAGCATACACACTCCATTACCCATCACCACACTAACACACTCCACATATACCACACATACCACACCATCCATTACATCTTGACCTTCGCCATCTTGTCAGTCAGTCAGCAGTCAGTCTCATCCCTTCACTAAACATCGCCCTGATCTCTCTCTCTCTCTCTCTCTCTCTCTCTCTCTCTCTCTCTCTCTCTCTCTCTCTCTCTCTCTCTCTCTCTCTCTCTCTCTCTCTCTCTCTCTCTCTCTCTCTCTCTCTCTCTGTTCGCCCCTCCCCTATCCAGTCAGTCAACCCCAACACCACACCCAGTCACACCCCCTTCACCACACCCAGTCACCCACCACCACACCCAAACACCCCCCCCACCACACACAGACACACCCACCACCTTGCTCTTCTTTAGCTTCGTCTCTCTCCTCTCTCTCCTCTCGGTCTGCCACGCCCATCCAGACCACGCCTACCCAGACCACGCCCACCCAGGCCACGCCCACCCTTGCTCCCTCTAGCCCCTCCCATAGCCTCTCCAGCCCCGCCACACCCACACCCACGCCCACGCCGCCCGTTGCCCCCCCTTCCATGCCGGTAGGATGGCAAATAATTATCCATAAAAGAGTAATCACACCCAGCGCTGCCCTCGTTTTGCTGGCAGTGCGCTGTTATGTTAGTAATAAATTATATACGTGCACGCCCCAAGCTCTCTCTCTCTCTCTCTCTCTCTCTCTCTCTCTCCTCTCTCTCTCTCTCTCTCTCTCTCTCTCTCTCTCCTCTCTCTCTCTTTCTCTCTGTGGCTCGCTCTTTGGCTCGCGTGCGCGCTAGCAAGATTAAATGATCAGTGAAGCGAAAGATTTAAAGTTCGCAGAGTTTATTTTCTCTTTTTTTTGTGTGTGTGTGTGTCTACCTGAAGACAATTCCAGGTCTCTCCTCTTCCTTTTCATCTAACCCCGAACCCCTCCTCCACATCCTCACACACACACACACACACACACACGCACACGCACACACACACACACACACACACACACACACACACACACACACACACACACACACACACACACACACACACACATACACACACACACACACAAACAGGGGTTGGGAGGGGTTCATAGCCTGTCTTGAAAGAGTATGAGGAGAGAAGTAAGCGGGAAAAGTGAAGGGTAGGGGAGGGTTGGGTTTGGGGGGAATCTCGACTCTCGGGTCCTCCTCTATCCAGGGAAATCAGCCTCATGCCTGATATTTTCCAGTGCGTCAGTTTCCCCTCGACCCCGCGTCAACAGGGGTGGGCGGCGGGGTGGGTGGTGGGTTGGGTAGGGGGCGTGTGTGACCCAGCCCACCTGACGGCCCGCCACACCTGTCACGACGCCCGCTCACCCGACAGTCTCGATACACACTTGACAGGGGTATTGCATAGGAAGGCAGCAGGGGTGATTCCAGACACGAGAGATCCTACGTGAAGCTAACATGGCGACACAAAACCTGAAATAGCGTTAAAGGGATGACGTTGGTGTACACAGACGACGCATAAAGTCAACATTGTACCACAGAATCAAGGCAGAACAAAACCAATCAATGCACCACATAACCAATTGGGGGAGGCGGTAGCAAAGTGGTTAGCGTCTCCGAGTGGCGTTCTCGGTGACTCGAGTTCGATCCCCGATGAGAACCAAAATCCACTTAAAATCTTTCTGCACCGTCGAGTGGCCTAAGAAAATCCACATGCTGCCCATTAACTCTACGTTCAATTGCGAGTGCATCGGAGGACACAGGGGGGCGGCATGAGCATCTTTGTGACCTCCCGTGACTATAACAATCCTGCCTGCGCCACCACGGGCGAGAGCCAACCATCACAGCCCTAAAGTGAACCAATATGGCCTACCATCCGAGCCCTGGAGGTCACTGCCTGCAAGCGCTATAGGCACAAGTGTAAAATAAAATAAAAGGGAAAAAATTAAGGCATCACAGACACAAGATGACCGCCAGGAAAACCATTACAGGGATGAGATGGCGGTACATAAACGAGGCACAGAGTCAACATTGCACCAGAGCCAAGAGTGTCGTGCGAGAGACCCTCCGTAGCAACACGACGTCAGCAGGGCGGCGGCGGTGAGCCTGTGAAGCAGAGTGGACTAATACCAGTTAACAGGAACACTTAAAAGCAATTTTTGTCTATTACCTATATAGAGCAGCTCAGAGGCTTGAGGGCTATTAACGCCGACTGCCAACACAAAGAGGAGAGAATTTATGATGCACGTGGGGTCAGTACATAAGCGACGAGGTTCATACAGAGTGAATAGAACCCTCGTAACTGACATGCAGAAACCAAGACTGGAGAAATCAACATGAAATCAACGAGGCAATATGTGCAGGACCGATGGAGGTAGTTTAAGGTTAGCACGGTCAGCACTAACTCGGGAGGGCCATCGCAGCACGGAGCTTCTGGACCAACACAAAGCACCACGAAGGCAATTAAGTCTTGACAGGGCTGATTTAGAGCTGTCAAGAGTGAACAAAAGGTAGAGAGAGAACCGCGGCGGAGAATCGTGTTCGGGTTATAACATGATTATACTATTGGTGCCGAAGTTTCATGGGTGACGTCAACGTGTCCGTGGCAGATACAGGGAGTTTAAGCCCTTCACACCCAGATCTCTCCTTTGCTATAAAAAATCGTCTGTTTGTTAGCCATAAAATTACGAAAAGTAACTGAATATACCAAATTAGCTAGTGGATAAGGATACTAAACAAGTCATATCTATAAAATATTGCTTATATTCACTAAAAATCATCTAATGGCAGCCAAATTACAATGGAAATTACGTTCTGGGCTTCAAGGGGTTAATTCAGGTCATGGGGAGGGATATACGCGGCTAAATGGCAGTGTATGGCGATAGGACCATGTTTTGTGTCGAAGAACAGGAAAGATTCATAAGATGGAGATGCGGTAAACGTAGACACAAGAGACGTGACACAACATACTTGACAATTGACTTGGTTTTACACATATGGCTAGGATGCTGCATGGTTGGAACTTGGCAAGGGCATAACCCGTCAGTCATGGGCCCCGCACGTCTGCCAGGGCCGCGGCAGGGTTGGCAGGGGGGTCTTCAGT
>JACEEZ010005622.1:45063-52563 GCA_016584305.1 Chionoecetes opilio | reverse complement strand
TTACTTTATGGAGCGGTAGCAGGCGAATATTTCCTCTTTTTTGTTTTGTTTGAAGTTTTATCTCTTCCTCCATACGAGAAACCAATTAAAACGCTTTGTTATAGCATTCTGGCTGCGAGCAAGGACGCGATTTGGTGTTTGCGAGATGACCATTGTGGGAATCATGCTACCTGTATGTGTGTGTGTGTGTGTGTGTGTGTGTGTGTGTGTGTGTGTGTGTGTGTGTGTGTGTGTTTGTGTGTGTGTGTTCTCTCTCTCTTTCTCTTTTTCACTCTCTCCCTCTGTCTGTCAGGTATATGTTCTCCACACGTGTTGTTCCATATGTTTTGCACTGTGATGTCCTATATGCTTTCGACACTGTTATATTGTATTCTTTAATTATGTTCTACAAATCAGGGCAGTTTCCTTTTATTTGTTTGTTATCTTTCTTATTTTCACCAATCATTTCTGTTACTCTCCTTTGTCACTCCCTCTGTCCATAACACCCATACATCGTTTACACATTATTCTTGCTTATTTTTTCTCATTAGTCATGTTATCGTTCGCGTTTAGCCATCATGCCATAATTTTTTTTTTTTCATTTTTTTCATGCATTCTCTTGATATGCAATAAATAATTCATCAAAAACTTGTCTCAGCAACTATTCTCAACTTTCAGAGAGCTATTCTGGTTCCCCAATCCATCATATTAGTTCCACCTCGCTTCCCACGCCGTCTTCTACACAATTTTCAAGGAGGCGAAATACCATCTGTTTTTCTTATCTTTTGTTCCCTGACCTCGGTATTCAAGGTTTCTTTTTGTTTCCTTTACGCTCAACATATATGCGGGATTTGCAGCACTTACACACGGGACTTTCTTTTCGTTTTCCTCTTTTACTCTCATAACAACCTCGGCAGATTTCCTTGACAATCCGCCACCTGTAGCTATTGTGTTGTCAGCAGACAGCTTGCATAAGTTTTTTTTTGCAATCACCCAGTTTTGCTCCGTACGAGTTCTATCACTTTCATTTGAATATAAAAGCAGATAAAAACATTTCGAGTGGCACAAACCTTTTACATAACCCTACCTCACACTTTTGTTTTATTTTTGTGTGTATATATGTGTTTGTACTTCCGATTTAAGCTAGTGTTAACATTTAAGGCACTTGGAAATGTTACCACTAGCTTAAATTGGAATAAAAAACACACACAAAACAAAAACAGAAAAAAAGTGTGAGGTAGGGTTATGTAAAGGGGTTTGTGCCACTCGAACTGTTTTTTTTCTTTCTTTTTCTCTTCAAATTAAGCACGTTGTGCATTATCTCTTCACAAGGTTACGATGAAAAACACGCGTGAAGATGAGACTGCACATCGAGACCGAGACTTCACACCGAGAGGCCCGACAGCGAGTGCAGTGCCGAGGCGGAAAATTCTAACAAATAAAAGAGAAAAAGAAAACGTGAAATCTTGCCCATCTTGCCATTTGCGTCAATTTTCTCTGATTTTCAAAGAACATCAAAACGCCGAGGTCCTAACATTTCGTATCGCGTGGCTGTTTGAATTTCTCGCCGCCAGATGGAACTGTCGGGTTGAGCCTCTAGCTTGGACCGCCGGCCACACGTTCCCGGAATATCACGTCCTCTCCCTCTGCGGAAACGAAGATTTTTTTTTTTTGAGCAATTTTATTTCTCTTGGTTCCTGTGAAATTTACATTTGTATGTTTAGCTATATGTGTATATGCGTACGTTTGTGTGCATGTATGTATGTGTAAATGAATGCATGTATGTATGTATATATATAGGTATGTGTATTAGTACATGTATGTTGTAATACGTACATATATGGATGAATGCATTGATATCTTTGCGTGCTTTTATTTTCTCTGCGTGTTTTTTCGTATTTCTCCGTCCGTATGTGTGTCTGTCTGTCTGCGTGTCTGTCTGTCTGTCTGTCTGTCTGTCTGTCTGTCTGTCTGTCTGTCTGTCTGTCTGTCTGTCTGTCTGTCTCTCTCTCACTCCCTCACTATCTCCCTCTCTCTCAGATTAAGAAATTGGATCCCTCTTAGCGAATCTCGATTACCTGTTGTAACTCGGAATTGCGAATATTGGATGAGCGGAATGAATGGTTTCTGATTCCTTGCTCGGCATTTTCGAGGGAGACGAGCAGAGGAGAAGGAAGAAGGAAGAACGGAGGGAGCACGGCCAAGGAACGCGAATACAATGGGAAGGAATTCTTTTTTTCGTTGCTGATTCAGAAATAATGCTTATGGCGTCCTTGGAATACGGTATACCAGCCTTTGAGGGGAGGAAAAGGGGGAGAGAGAGAGAGAGAGAGAGGAAGAGGGATCGAGGGGAGAAAGGGAGAAGGGGGGGAGAGAGAGAGAGAGAGGAGAGAGGGAAAAAACAAAGTAGCACGGGCAGGTCAATTATTTGGGAGGGATTTTTTTTAGAGAAAAGAAAAAAAAGTAGTGTTAAAAAATATGCCGGGGGAGCGAACACCAGGCTCTCTCTCTCTCTCTCTCTTCCTCTCTCTCTCTCTCTCTCTCTCCTCTCTCTTCTCTCTCCTTTCCCCTCTAACCCCCCAAAAACCACACACAACAAAAAAAAAAAAAGAGAGAAGGGGAGGGAGAGAAAAGAGAGGAGAGAGAAAGGGGGGGAAGAGGGGAGAGAGAGAGAGAGAGGGGAGAGAGAAAAAGGGGGAGAAGAGAGAGATGGGAAAGGGGAAGATTGGGGGGGGATCAACTAAAAGAGAAGAAAGAAGAAAACGAGGTAATTCGGTCCCCCAATAAAGGGGAGGGGAAAGAAAAGTAACAGAAGAAAAAAGGAGAACTTAAGAAACAAAGAAGGGACCAGCGACAAAAAAAAGACGAGAAGAGAAAAAGAGAGGGAAGGGGAAGGGAGGGGGGGGGTTCGGAGGGGGGGGGTTGAAGGGGAAAAAGGGGAGATGGGAGGAGGGAAAAGGATTTGGGGGGCGTTGAAGGATGGGGAAGGAAAAGGATTGGAGGGGAGAAGGCATGGAGGAAAAGGATTGGTAGGGTGTTAGAAGGCATGGGAAGGAAAAGGATTGGTAGGGTGTTAGAAGGCATGGGAAGGAAAAGGATTGGTAGGGTGTTAGAAGGCATGGGAAGGAAAAGGATTGGTAGGGTGTTAGAAGGCATGGGAAGGAAAAGGATTGGAAGGGTGTAGAAGGCATGAGGAAAAGAAGATTGGTAGGGTGTTAGAAGGCATGGGAAGGAAAAGGATTGGAAGGGTGGTAGAAGGCACGAGGAAAAGGATTGGAGGGCTGAAAGGCATGTAAAAGAAAAGGATTGGAGGGCTGGTAGAAGGGAAAGGATTGGAAGGGTGGTAGAAGGCATGAGGAAAAGGATTGGAGGGGTGGTAGAAGGCATGGGAAGGGAAAGGATTGGAGGGATGGTAGGCATGTAAAAGAAAAGGATGGAGGGCTGGTAGAAGGCATGGGAAGAAAAAGGATTGGTAGGCTGGTAGAAGGCATGGGGAGAAAAAGGATTGGAGGGCTGGGAGAAGGCATGGGAAAGGAAAGGAATGGGTGATAGCCTGATAGGAGAAGAGTAGCATGCTGTAGCTGTTTTGAAAGTAAATATATAAGTGTGATTGTGACACATATAACGAATTTATCGCTCAATGAGATTATGTAAGTTGTGTAATTTATTTTTGGTTTCTCGTCAATTGTTAGTTTCCCATTGTAATACTCATATCCTGACTTCCCTTTCCCTCAAATAACAGCTAAGACGGCATTCATTATTGAAAGGATCATTGCAGGTCTAGTTTTGTGATCATTTAATATGTTTTTTGTATATGTCAAGAATTTGTTCACGCAGATTGTTCGCAAGAAAGTGACAACAAATCCTTGGGGTAAGTATATCGCCTCTGTTCTTAATTGGTTTTGGCTTCATTGACTGAACATATCAAATTAATACGGAACCAAAACCAGGAAGATACATGTTTTACTGCTTATTTTACTATTTATACTATTCTATGTTCTACTTTACTGTTTATTTCGTGATTATTCAGTTTTTTGTGTGTTTTATTGTGTATTATCCGTCTTTAATAATGTATTTGGTGAATTTTAATGAATTTTGGTCAATTTTGTGATCATTTAGGATGTTTTTTGTACATGTCAAGAATTTTCTCCCGCAGATTGTTAAAAAGGAAGGAAGGACAAACAATCCTTGGGGTAAGTAGATCACCTCTGTTCCTTATTCTGGCTTCATTGACTGAACATATCAAATTATTACGGAACCAAAACCAGGAAGATACATGTTTTACTGTTTATTTCGTGACTATTCTGTTTTCATGTGCGTTTTAGTGTATATTGTGCGTCTGTAATAATGTATTTGGCAGTTATTTGTGTGGACGTTGTGCGATATTGCGAGTTTTTTTCGTGTTTTTAAAGAAAGGAATGGCTTGCAGATACGGGTAAGTAATTATTGCAAAGAATTATGTTCCATGCTGTTGTAAAGCGAAGAGAGATGGCGACCATAATTAACACGTGGGGCACACATGTAGCCTGACTTTGTGATGTACTCGTGTAATATAACCTTGGCTGGACCAGATATTACTCACCGGAGCTCTGTGTTGGTGTGGCTCTTAGGGCAGATGGAACACAATGAGTCTAGAGTCCGAGCCTTCATACAACGCACAACACAACGGATGGAAACAACATCAAGGCTCTGTTTGGCGTCTAAAATAACATCCTCTAATCCAAAATAAACCATAGTAGACATGTTATCCCAGCAATACTTTTAAACCAACAGATCATTTTCCAATAAACCAAAAAAAAACACACACAAAAATTAGAATCACTACGGTATTCCACTTCGTAATATAATAAATATACGATGGATGCTATTCGTTGCTAATACTTTTACGGCAAACTTAAGTATAACCTAATCAAACCTAACCTAACCTAACCAACCTAACCTAACCTAACCTAACCTAAGCATAACCTAAGCTAACCTAACCTAGCCGAAGTATAACTTAACCTTACCTAACCTTACCTAACCTAAGCATAACCTAATCTGACCCAACCTAACCTAACCTAACCTAACCTAACCTAACCTAAGCATAACCAAACCTAAACTAACCTAAACCCAAAGTACGAGTAGTGTCATCGATCTTTTACCAGAACACCTTAAATAATAACGAAAGGAGGGAGTCATGTGTACGGCTATCCATATGTAATCTAGTACGTAGACTAACCTTTACCGCCGTGAATACTGTAACACACGCACCCGTCCGACAAGCCTCGCCGATTATTTTCGATTACCAATACGATGGCACGGAAGGGAGCTGTGTGAGTCTAGGGAGGCCGGGACGCATATTGCCGAAGTCTATTGCTATACGGGATCAGGGGAAATTGGGACCAATCAGCGCGCGGTGAGAGCGGGGGTGTGGGAGGGGCTTATACTCAGAGCACCACACAAAATAGTTACGGTAACTTGCACTTTTTGTGGCAGATATTTGCTGATTTGATAATTATATTGTAGAGAGAGAGAGAAAACAGGAGAGGAGAGAGAGAGAGGAGGAGAGGGATTGGGGAGAGAGAGGAAGGAGAGAGAGAGAAGGAGAGGAGAGAGAAAATGAGGAGAGAGAGAGAAGACGAGGGGACGAGTAGAAGAGAGAAGAGGAGAGAGAGAGAGGAGAGAGAGGAGAGAGAGGAACAGATGGATGAAAATTTTTAAAATTAGAATCCCCGCATAGATAAGAGAGAGAGAGAGAGAGAGAGAGACGAGGAGAGGAGAGAGAGAGAGAGAGAGGGGAGGAGAGAGAGAAGAGAGAGAGGAGAGAGAGAGAGAGAGAGAGGAAGGGTGGAAACAGAAATAAGAGAATGAGGGAGAATGATCTGGGGAGTGGGGCCTCAATCTAGACTCTACCGTAGATAACAGTATAGTTGCCACCTGCACTCATGTCGCCAGGCGCATATATTACGAATTAACCCATCACTACTGATTTTTATGTGTCACTGAAGATGATACACAATAGTTTATAATCATGAATGTATAATCAATCTACCCTGTTTCCGCGTTTTTTTTAAGCTTTGTATCTGCAAGTATAGACGGTTTTAAATTTTTAAACCTACTCTTTTTTTTTTTCGGGCGACGACAACGGCGGGAGGACACAAAACATAAACACTAGATGGCGACTTAGTGTAGCCCGTTACCAACGTCGCCACTGTTTTATTTTTGCAGTTTGTTCATTTATAGCCATATTATGACACAGATGAAGACACAAAAGACACAGACTCTCCAGATAGCCCCTTCTAACTTTCCTGAAATCATGGATGTAAAAATATAAGTATTAACGCCACCACACGTCTGTTATCAGAAAAAAAAAACGTTGTACTGGCGACTTTAGTGTTTTCTTACGGTAGAGTCGAAAGGGTTCATGTTATACTCTACTTTCACCATGGCAACAATAGGAAAATGCTTCATTTTGAGTAGAAGGTTTTTTCCACTACAAGTATAACGGTGAAGGATGAATTGAGTCTCCGCATAAATACTAAATAATATTTTGTGAATGATATTTTTTGTTCCGAATACGTATAAAGACTGGAAGGGGAGAGAGAGAGAGAGAGAGGGAGGAAAAGGAGAAGAGAGGACGAGAGAGAGAGAGGAGCAAAGAAGAGAGAAAAAAGAGAGACGAGAGAGAGAGAATAGAAGAGAGAGATAGAGAAGAGAGAGAGAGAGAAAAAAAAAAAATGGAGGAAAGGAAGGAAAGACATGACAAGAATGTGACTTATATGACGGAACATTAGTAGTAGTAGCGTGATGGATGAATGTTAGAAAGGAAGAAAAAACACTTGGCTTATAAAACTAGTCTAAAAAAAAAATACTTACATGCGCTTACTAATAAGTCACTTCGTTAAAGTAGTCTTTTCCAACCTGCTGTTAAAACTAAACATACTGGGACCTATGTAACATATAGGACAGAAAAAATGAGACTTATATCTGAAACAAGATATTTTACTCAATTTATTGGACACAGTAAGTGACAAGAACATCCTACTATCATCATATCAAACTAGACTCTAATGAAGTTTCTCTAATGGCCCCTGCCATGAGATTTTGCATTGGCCACGTTGTGCAGAAATTATGCGACAAATTTTTTGGTCGTTTTGTTTTAGTTTGGGCATGCTGTCTGGCCACCGTCCCTTACCAAGAGGTGCTGCTCCCTTGGTTTTCCTGGTCCTCTTCTGGCAATGGAAAATTTGGGGGCAAGGAATTTTCCCTCTTCCTCTGCCCCTTCCTCTGGTCAAGGGCATGTATTTTACATAGGTCCCAGTATGTCAGTTTAACAGCAGGTTGGAAAAGACTACTTTAACGAAGTGACTTATTAGTAAGCGCATTGTAAGTATTTTTTTAAGATAGTTTTATGAGCCAAGTGTTTGTCTTCCTTTCTAACATTCATCCATCAGCGCTACTATACTAATGTTCCGTCATATAAGTCACATTCTTGTCACTGTCTTTTCTTCCTTTCCCTCCATTTTTTTTTTTTTTTCTCTC
>JACEEZ010005622.1:32563-42563 GCA_016584305.1 Chionoecetes opilio | reverse complement strand
TTTGTATCTAATATGAATGGCGAAATGAATTTATCAAAGCCTGCTATGTTAATGCACGTAGGCTCAGGAATGTATTTACAGATCTGGAAACTCTCAACGCCTTGCACGAATTTCACGTTATGGGCCTGATAGAGACATGGTTAATTAAAGACGGTGATCTAAATCCAAGCTAACAATGCACAGAGATGGTCAAAACTACTAATAATTTAAATTCAATAGGATTCAAGGGCAGAAAGTTCTTACGTAAGTCCAACAAAGCTATTCGAAAGTTATTATTAATTCACTTCTGCGTCTTCGCCTCAAATACTACGTACGGTTATGATGCCCTAAAAATTAAAGGCATAAAAATACACTAAAAAGAATGCAACAATGGTTGGATGATACAATTGATTCCTAGATTATGAAACAGGTAAATTGAAGAAATATTAGAAGAAATCTACTTTTTTAGCTCTACGAAACGAAGACTGAGAGGTGACTTTTTTTTTTTTTTTTTTATGAAAAAAGGAAGGGAAAAAATAATAAGAATAAATTGTCTAGACTTTCCCATCACCACACAGTCTAGACACACACACACACACACACACACACCTCACCTACCTAACCTAACCAACCTACCCCAACCACATAGTCTAGACATACACAGTCTACAGTCAGGGTCGGAAACCTTCAGGACTCCGCCGAGAGGGTTCCCTGGGGATAGCCGGGGCGTGAGGGAAGGACTTCAGGACTCCGCCGAGCGGTGCAACACCTTCAATACCATGACCGACCTCCCCTGACCCCAACCGTGGTCTGTGGTGTGTTGAGGCGGGTCAGGTCAAGGCAGATAAGGTCTACACACACCATTCATCACACAGTCACACACACCATTCACACACACCATTCACCACACAGTCACACACACCATTCACCACACAGTCACACACCATTCACCACACAGTCACACACTATTCACCACACAGTCACACACACCATTCACCACACAGTCACACACACCATTCACCACACAGTCACACACACCATTCACCACACAGTCACACACACCATTCATCACACAGTCACACACACCATTCACCACACAGTGTTCCTTCCTCGAATGAACACTCACTCACCCGGTGGATCCCCTGTTGTACGTGGCATTAGGGTCCCATTACCCCATGATCTAAATAGAAGTCTTATAAACTACTCTTTAGATCATGTGTTACCTTACTATGTGGCATTAGGGTCCCATTACCCCATGATCTATATAGCTGTCTTATAACTACTCTTTAGATCATGTGGTACCCTTACTACGTGGCATTAGGGTCCCATTACCCCATGATCTAAATAGCAGTCTTATAAACTACTCTTTAGATCATGTGGTACCCTTACTAATGGCACACAGTTCTTATCAAGAGTATATTTCCCTGATACGAACTCGGCCTTTAGTGCCTTGGCGGACCCACCTGGTGAGGACGTGTGCCTAACAAGCCTTATAGGAAGACCAGTACCTATCCTACCTTAAAAAATATCCTTAACAAGCCTTATAGGAAGTCCAGTACCTATCATACCCTAGGAAAATATCCCGTACTGGTGCGCTGGGACGGAAGGGAGAGGTGAGAGGGGGGGGGAAGGTTTAAACTAAAGGGACGGAAGGTCACGAGCTAAATGAGAAGGTGGAAGGCGACCTGGATAAGCATGAGGAGGATGCAAGAAATAATAAGAAAAAAGGGGAAAAGGATGAAGATTCTAAACCGGATTAGGCAGAAGGAAGGGAGATGAGAGGGTAACGAAAGATGGGGAATACAGAAGGGTGCCAGATCTCTCTCTCTCTCTCTCTCTCTCTCTCTCTCTCTCTCTCTCTCTCTCTCTCTCTCTCTCTCTCTCTCTCTCTCTCTCTCTCTCTCTCTCTCTCTCTCTCTCTCTCTCTCTCTTTCTCTCTCTTTTTTTTTCTCTTGCTCTACAAATATATTATTTAAATCAAGTCACGCACAATATCTGCCCACAAAAGTAGCAAGTTACCCGGAACTATTGTGTGTGGACGTCTGAGTATAAAAGGTGGCGCCGGGCCGCTCCGCCAGCCCGGCAGACACCGCGGCCCCCACGACGGTCACCAACTCTGGGAAATGTATCGAAACATTTTCAGATTTCGACTGGAAATCAATACTTGAAAGGTGACTTAATAGGGGTTTACAAGATGTTTAGAGGAATGTAACACTAACGTTGACGAGTATTTCATAGTCGACCTATATACATAAACAGGAATAATGGATTTGTGATTGCCGATGAACGGTTTTAATCAAAACAAGCTATGTAAGCAGTTTTTCCTTAATCGTGTGTTTGAAATAAAATCGTGTGTCCTTCCACGCATGTATGAGTCAATAATGGTTATGAACCTTCACCAGTCCCTTGTGATGTAAAAACAAAAACAATAATGTAACGTTACGCTTGAAAACTGACTAGATAAACACCTTGTAAAGTCGTCAACGTCAACTGTATTTTACCCGTTTGTATTTAGCACGACTTTAGTATCTGAAGCATCTGACTTTAGTATTAGTGACTAGAGAAAAACTTTATTTTCCCCTCAATTCCTCCTCCAGTAGAATATTCATGACAACTTATAGCTTACGTAGTTTAGTTGCTATAGCACCTACATAATATCTTCGTTAACAGGTAACCTTCTATCTTTAGTATTACTCTATAGAAAACCTACATTTTTTTGTTTCAATTCCTTCTGCAGTAGAATATCCGTGACAGCTCGAATATTACGTAGACTAAAGGCGTTTTCTGCGGGGGATTTTTGGTTGCAACCGGAAAATTTTCGGTTGCAAACGGTCACAACAACAACAAAGGTTTGCGGGTCGGGCCAATCATCTTCCCTGGATGGTTGAACAGGGATCGAAATTTGAGCAACCGAAAATTTTTCGGTTGCAATCAGGATCCCCGCAGAAAACGCCTTAATTGCTGTATCACCTACGCTTCGTTTGTACCAAGATATCAGTTGCTGTTTCCTTTTTCCTCTGCATTCCTTTGTATTCCCTCGCTGTTTCCATTATCCTCTGCATTCCTTTGTATTCCCTCGCTATTTCCATTATCCTCTGCATTCCTTTGTATTCCCTCTTGTGTGCTTGTTTTCTCTCGGTACAGGGACTTTATTTCTTGGTAGTGTGGTGCGGACTGGAGCATCTCTTATTTTCTGTCTCTAATTCCATTTTCTTTATGAACGTGGTGAAGTGAGGCCCCGACCAGCGCCCCGAGGCTCCTCCCTGCGGCGCCTTCGTCTGCCTTGTTGTTGTCTCTTGAACATGAATGAGTTGAGCGTGTACCTCCGCGGCGACAACAGGAGGAGGAGGAGGAGGAAGAGGAGGAGGAGGAGGAGGATGTAGGCTAGAGAGAGAGAAAAGGAGAGAAAAATAAATAGAGAGAGAAAGAGAGAGAAAGAGAGAGAAAAGAGAGAGAAGAGAGAGATAGATAGATAGATAGATAGATAGATAGATAGATAGAGAGAGAGAGAGAGAGAGAGAGAGAGAGAGAGAGAGAGAGAGAGAGAGAGAGAGAGAGAGAGAGAGAGGAGAGAGAGAGGAGAGAGAGAGAGAGAGAGAGAGAGAGAGAGAGAGAAAAAAAAAATGAGAGAGAGAAGAGAGAGAGAGAGAGAGAGAGAGAGAGAGAGAGAGAGAGAGAGAGAGAGAGAGAGAGAGAGAGAGAGAGAGAGAGAGAGAGAGAGAGAGACTACTACCCACCATAGTTACAGCATTTCTTAATCAAGGTAGAGGCTTGAAGTTGATATTCTTTTTACCTTATTTCCCCATTATTTCCGCTCGTGGCTTCAACTTCTTTTCCCTCTCATAAATCCCCATGTTTTTCACCCTCTTCCCATCACTCTTGTTTCCCCTCCTCTCTCCCCTTACCTCACTCTGGCCAGAACGATATGTAAAACTACCCTCACCTTAACCTACCCTCCTACCTACCTACCTACCTACCTACCTACCTACCTACCTACCTACCTACCTACCTACCTACCTTACCTTACCTTACCTTACCTTACCTTACCTTACCTTACCTACCTTACCTATACCTACCTACCTACCTACCTACCTACCTACCTACCTACCTACCTACCTACCTACCTACCTACCTTCCTTACCTACCTACCTACCCTACCTACCTACCTACCTACCTACCTACCTACCTACCTACCTACCTACCTACCTACCTACCTACCTACCTTACCTAACTACCTACCTACCTTACCTACCTACCTACCTACCTACCTACCTACCTACCTACCTACCTACCTACCTACCTACCTACCTACCTTACCTACCCTCACCTCTTCCCTTAACACCCTTAAACACCCCTTCACACCCCTTCACACCCCTTCACACCCCTTCATACCCTTACATACCCTTTCACACCCTTAAACACCCCTTCATATCCTTACATACCCCTTCACAACCCTAC
The DNA here is from genome assembly GCA_016584305.1 of Chionoecetes opilio. Lineage (NCBI taxonomy): Eukaryota > Metazoa > Arthropoda > Malacostraca > Decapoda > Majidae > Chionoecetes > Chionoecetes opilio. The sequence continues at coordinate 38,126 of JACEEZ010005622.1, read as the reverse complement.
ACACCCTTAAACACCCCTTCACATCCCTACACACCCTTAATCACCCCTTCATACCACTACACAAACTTAAATACCCCTTCATACCCCTTCACATCCTTAAACCCCCCTACACACCCCTCTATCTATCACTCCCTTTACAATATACCCCCTTCCTTCACCCTTACATACCCCTTCACACCCCTTCACACCCCTTCACACCTCTTCACACCCCTTCACACCCCTTCACACCCCTAGACACCCCTTTACACCCCTCTATCTATCACCTTTTTTACAACACTCTCCCTTCCTTCATACCAACGTCACTCTCTTGTATTGCAACCCCTCACCATTCTTGACTTCTTGAAACACACTGCCTCCCCTCACCCTTCGCCTCTCTCAAAATCCCCTCACGTCCCGAGTCTGACTTCCTCCTCCTCCTCCTCCTCCTCCTCCTCCTCCTCCTCCTCCTCCTCCTCCTCCTCCTCCTCCTCCTCCTCCTCCTCCTCCTCCTCCTCCTCCATCTGGCCCCCTAAACACGTCGGTCACCCCTCGTCCCTTAATGGCCCAGTGCGGACCCCTGTGTTGTAAACTTTCTTGTCTTCCTCATGTGCTCGAGGGGGCTACGGTTGTTTATGTGGGTAACCGTGTCTCCTTCTATTCCTTCTTTCATTTCCTTCCTTCCTTCCTTCCTTCCTTCCTTCCTTCCTTCCTTCCTTCCTTCCTGCCTTCCTTCCTGCCTTATTTCCTTCCTGCCTTCCTTCCTTCCTTATTTCCTTCCATCCTTCCTTCCTTCCTTCCTTCCTTCCTTCCTTTTTTCCTTCCTTCTTTCCTTCCTTTCTTCCTTCCTTCCTTCTTTCCTGCCTTCCTTCCTTCTTTCCTTCCTTCCTTCCTTCCTTCCTTCCTTTTTTCCTTCCTTCTTTCCTTCCTTTCTTCCTTCCTTCCTTCCTTCCTTCCTTCCTTCCTTCCTTCCTTCCTTCCTTCTTTCCTTCTTCCTTATTTCCTTCCATCCTTCCTTCCTTCCTTCCTTCCTTCCTTCCTTCCTTCCTTATTTCCTTCCTTCCTTCCTTCCTTCCTTCCCTCCTTCCTTCCTTCCTTCTTTCCTTCTTCCTTATTTTCCTTCCATCCTTCCTTCCTTCCTTTTTTCCTTCCTTCCCTTTCCTTTTTCCTTCCTTCCCTTCTTTCCTTCTTCCTTATTTCCTTCCATCCTTACCTTCCTTCCTTCCTTCCTTCCTTATTTCCTTCCTTCCTTCCTTCCTTCCTTCCTTCCTTCCTTCCTCCTTCCTTCCTTCCTTCTTTCCTTCTTCCTTATTTTCCTTCCATCCTTCCTTCCTTCCTTTTTCCTTCCTTCCCTTCCTTCCTTCCTTCCTTCCTTCCTTCCTTCCTTCCTTCCTTCCTCCTTCCTTTTCCACTCTCCCACTCGACGTCACTGTCTGTCTCACTTCTTATTCTCCTCCTGTTTTTTTCATGATCTTTCTCTGGTATTGTTCAAGATATGTCCTTTCTCTCTCTCTCTCTCTCTCTCTCTCTCTCTCTCTCTCTCTCTCTCTCTCTCTCTCTCTCTCTCTCCTCTCTCTCTCTCTCTCTCTCTCTCTCCTCTCTCCTCTTCTCTCTCTCTCTCATTCTCCACGCATCTTCCATTCTTTTTCTGCAGACTTTGAATCTTTTATACACACTCGTCTTATCTCTCTCTCTCTCTCTCTCTCTCTCTCTCTCTCTCTCTCTCTCTCTCACACACTCCTTTCCCCTCTTTTCTTCCCATTCATCGTATTTATTTCTCTTCCCTTCCCTTTCCATGCATTTATAAATTCTCCCACTTTTTTTTTTTTTTTTTTTTTTTCTTACAGTTTTACCGCTTGTCATATTCCTTCTGCTTCCATCATCTTCCCTTCACTATTTCTTATCTCCTTCCCCCATCCACGTCTCTTCGCGTCTCTTCTTCACGTCTCTTCGTATCTATCTCTTCTGCTTCTCTTCCTCATTCATGTCGTCCTCTTTCGCTTCTTCTCGTCTCTCCTTTCAGCGCCTCGAATGACCCTCAAGCGTCTCTGTTACTGTATAATTAATTTATTGCGGGGAATAAATGTCAAGAGAAAACAAAGTAAGAGAGAGAAAAGAGGAAAGTTAGAAGAAGGAAAAGGAGACAGAATGGCTTGAAGGAAGGGAGAGGAGAAATAGAGAGAAGAGATGATGTTTTTTTATAAAGATCACTGGAACAATATTGCGTTTTATTGTTGAGAGATAGATAGATTGATATAGATAGATAGATAGATAGATCGATATAGACAGATAGATAGATAGATAGATAGATAGATAGATAGATAGATAGATAGATAAATAGTTAGATAAATAGATAGATTGATGGATAGAGAGACAGAGAGAGAGTGAGTGAGTGAGTGAGTGAGTGAGTGAGTGAGTGAGTGAGTGAGTGAGTGAGTGAGTGAGTGAGAGGAGAGAGAGAGAGAGGAGAGAGAGGAGAAGAGAGAGAGAGAGAGAGAGAGAGGAGAGAGAGAGAGAGAGAGAGAGAGAGAGAGAGAGAGAGAGAGAGAGAGAGAGAGAGAGAGAAAGAAAGAGAAGAAGAAAGAAAAAAGAGAGAAAAGAGAGAGAGAGAGAGAGAGAGAGAGAGAGAGAGAGAGAGAGAGAGAGAGAGAGAGAGAGAGAGAGAGAGAGAGAGAGAGAGAGAGAGAGAGAGAGAGAGAGAGAGATTGATTGTTTATTAGGCTTAACATAACATACATAAAGTTGATTATACATTAATAATTATATACAAGCCGCGGTCCATTGAGCCGAGACTCTTTATGGACCTGATGCCTTAGATTTTTTTTAAATTACAACAGTCGTGGAAACGTGTGAACTTTAGTATCGAATATGTTATAAAAAAAATAATATATAAATATGGGTTCATTTAAATTGTTATAATAAAAACAAATCAAAAGTAATAATAATATTAATAATAATAATAATAATAATAATAATAATAATAGTAATAAATTCTAATAATATAAAAAAATAATAAAAATGATATTGATAGCTATATTTGAATAGACGGAGTCATGATGACAGTTGAAGCAAAATATTGATAAGAATAAACATAATAATAACGTAATATTGCAATATATATGTAATAATGAGAACAGTGATAGCAATAACAATAATGATAAGAGAAACAATGTTAGTATGATAGAGGTATTAACTATTTAACTATCTTGCTGGTAATTTTCGAATATCTTGAGCTTAGTTTTGTATTTGAATGAATTGAGGGTTGGGATGTTTTTCATGTCATCTGGGAGTTGGTTCCACAGTTTTGCTGCTCTAAAAAGGACGTTTTGTTGTACATGTGTTGTCCTGCATAATGGGAGTCTGAGATCTTTTGGCCTTCGGGTATCAGTATTGTGGGAGAGGTATTTAAAAGCATTGTTTACTGGATGCCTATGGAGAGCTTTATGAACAAACAAATATGTCTGAAGAGATATAATGTCATGAAATTTAAGTAGTTTGTATCTAACAAATAGGGGATTAGTGTGGGCATATCTAAGTTCATGAAACATGATCCGGATTAGCTTTTTCTGAGCTATGAAAATATCATCTATGTATGTTTTGTAAGCGCCTCCCCAAATTGCTGAACAGTAAATCATATGTGGATATGCAATGGATAGATAAATTTGTCTTAAGCAGTCGGAATTAATAAAATTTCTTACCCTGTATAATACACCAGATATTTTAGAGATTTTAGTTTTTATCTCATTGAATTGTGGTTGCCAGTTTAATTTATTATCTAAGATAATTCCTAAAAATTTAGTTTCCTTTACCTCTTTTATTATATTATTGTTAATTCTTATCTCCATATCATAGGGTTGATTTAAAGTGTGTGATACCATAAAGTGAGTTTTTGAAGTGTTTAACGTAAGTTTATTACTTTTTATCCAATATGATACTTGCTCTAATTCTTCATTTAAAGTATTTTTAAGTTCATTGAGATCTTTTCCTTGTATAAAGATGTTTGTATCGTCTGCAAAAAGAACAAAATTAAGTTTATTGCTACTACGTGTGATATCATTAATATAAATTAAAAACAAGATTGGTCCTAGGATGGAGCCTTGAGGCACACCACAATTAATGGGTCTAAGACTAGATGTTTTCCTATCATACACTGCGTATTGTTTTCTTTGGTTAAGATAACACTGGAACCATTTATAAGCCGGACCACGAATCCCGTATACCAGTAGTTTCTCTAATAGAATGGAGTGTGGGATAGTGTCAAATGCTTTACTTAAGTCACAAAATACAGTTAGTTGGTATAACTTACTATCTAAGGCGTTGTAAATACTTTGAGTGATTTGGTGTATTGCCTGTTCAACTGAATGGTTTGGGCGAAATCCATGTTGGCACTCTGTTAATAAGGCATGTTGGGAAAGATAATTGATTAGCGAGAGAGAGAGAGAGAGAGAGAGAGAGAGAGAGAGAGAGAGAGAGAGAGAGAGAGAGAGAGAGAGAGAGAGAGAGAGAGAGAGAGAGAGAGACATGAAAATTTAGTCCCCACCACTAAAGGTTCCGGCGTCTGTGCGTTGTACCGTGTAAAGGTCAGTCATGTAAACACACACACACACACACACACACACACACACACACACACACACACACACACACACACACACACACACACACACACACACACACACACACACACACACACACACACACACACACACACACACACACACACACACACACACATAATTATCGCAGTGTCAGGTAAAATATGCATGTTTTTATGTATTTATTATGTCTGAGAGAGAGAGAGAGAGAGAGAGAGAGAGAGAGAGAGAGAGAGAGAGAGAGAGAGAGAGAGAGAGAGAGAGAGAGAGAGAGAGAGAGAGAGAGAGAGAGAGAGAGAACAAAGGACACAAAGAGGAGATTTAACACCTGGTTAATCCATGCTCGCTAAATCTTTTTGAGTCACCACAAAGTTTATTCTGATAATACGATAAACATTTTACTCGCGAAACCTTTTATCAAATCAAGAAATATAAAATTATAACAATTCATCCTTGTTAATATTTCCAACTCCTCTTCTAATATTTATTATCTTTTCGCCCCTGACCTTATAAGATTAAAAATAACATGTGATATGTGTTTGAATTTTAATGAGATGTCTGTATTTGCCACTGAATGTAGGTTAAGTTAACAGGTAGGGAAGACTGTGAATTCAATGTAAATCAGCCTGTTCACATAATGCAGGTGTGAAGTTTAGGATGTCAGGTGTGTCAATTATAGCCTGTCAGGTGTGCAGAAACAATGATAAAAAAGTGATGCAGGTGTAAAGTTTAGCCCGTCAGGTGTGCAAATTATAGCCCGTCAGGTGTGCAGAAACAATGATAAAAAAGTGATGCAGGTGTAAAGTTTAGCCCGTAAGGTGTGCAAATTATAGCCCGTCAGGTGTGCAGAAAGAATATAAATAAGTAATGTAGGTGTAAAGCAAGTCCGCCAGGTGTGCAGACAGAATGAAAAAAAAAGTAATGCAGGTGTAAAGTAAGAAAATGAAAAAGTAATGAAAAAGTAATGAAAAAGTAATGAAAAAGAAATAAAA
>JACEEZ010005622.1:22563-30063 GCA_016584305.1 Chionoecetes opilio | reverse complement strand
GCACGGTGATAAGGAAACACTGACAGAAACCATTGCTGTTGATAGTTTAGGTTAGGTTAGGTTAGTTTTATTGAAACTTTATCTTCTGCCAAATTCGTTTTATATGATGAACAAATAAGGGGGAAAATGTCTGGAGGGGGAAATGACCAGGGGAGAATTAGGTATGGAGGGAAATGCCAGTGGGGAAAAAGGTCCAGGGGGCAAATTTCCTACACTTGGGGAATCTTTTGTCTGCATTATTTTTATTTAATATGTGATTATTTTAGGTTCTTCTGTGTTTTTTTATTTTTTTTATCTGCGCTGTTTTTTTTCTACATCAGCATATTTCTTTTGATTCTCTGTATATCTTAATCTGTTGTGTTACGTTCCGAAAATTGGGATAGTTAGTTTTTGTTTTGTTCATGATTGTTGTTCTAATATACATGTTCATCTCGATTAGAACAACAGCTGCTATCTATCGGAGAATGTGTCCTTTACCTCAAATGCGTTTAATCTTAATGAAAAATCACTATCTTTTCACGCCTTGTCTTTTATATACATTTATATATCAAAATCAAGTTCACGTAGTAATGTTATTAAAAGTTAATAGCTCTCACTTAGTGCGACAAGTGACAATTTTTCGGAGCAGATGGAGTCCTATTGTTTTTTTTGTTTTGATATCAGTTACTGTTTAATCCACTGTACGGAGATACGTACGTATACATACATCATACATACATGCATACATACATACATACATACATAAATAATATACATACATACATACTGAAATAAGTAGAAAGGAAAAGAAATAAAAATGAGAGAGAAAAATAGAGAGAGAGAGAGATATATTCATGGTCCCACGAGATAAATTGTTAAGTGTTCAAATTGTCAAATACTTATCTTGCGACTAGAAAATCGCAAGCCATGAGGACATGGCATTTCCGAATCCTTGATTATTTATGGGTGTAAATTTGCTGCACTTTGATTAGACATTGGAAGAAAAAGAATCAACGTCCATTCCTAATTTAATTTTGTTAATTATGTTGTTTTCTTGGTTCATTTTTGTGTAATATAGAATTTTGACCAACCATTTGTTTTCATCCCATACGGCACAGAAAGAAAAAAAAATTTAAACGTAATTTCTCGGGATGAATATTGCAGTGATGATAAGAGTATTGATCACACTAATGCTGAAAAATAAATATGATAATAGCAATGATAATAATAGTTATGATGATTATTATGATAGCAATAGTAATGATAATGACAATAGTAATGATAATGGTTATGATAGTGAGAAATACTATAATAATAATAATAATAGTAATAATAATCACGGTAATGACATACTTGTTTGATTAAGATTTATCTTTTTACTGCAATAACATAGAAATTACTACACAAATGACATGTAAAATATAATGCCTGGAAAATAAATAAGATTTCGATTGGTGTATACATTGTGTTCTTAAAATACATGTAGTGTTGAAAAAAATGCTAGAAAGAGAATTCAAATTGAAGTAAAGTGAAATGAATAAAATAGTAGACTGTAAGAACGTACACACTTTTTAAATACTCACACGAAAACAGGAAGACTTACCAGCAACATCACGCATACATAATCACCTCTTCTGTTTTTAGATTCATCATTAAGTGACCTTCACAGTAACGTAAAATCTTCTTGAGCTGTAGATTGCATTCTGACTTAACCAATAATCTGATTCACGAAATGCCAAACTATAATACACTTAAAAATGTGACTAAAGTTAGCATCTTTCAATACCTCGAAATTATATTTAACTGCGGATAACATAATTATTACCTACTAGAATGGATATTGATTCATAAAAAAAAAGTGTCCTGGTTGTAAAATTAATATACCTTGTGAATTCTTTCTGTAAACTTTATACCTGTAGGAGAATTTTTTTTCCTATAAGTATACAATCGTAGGATATATATTTATATAAAAAAAATAATATAATTTACACGTACGGGATATTTTCCTAGGGTATGATAGGTACTGGACTTCCTATAAGGCTTGTTAAGGATATTTTTTAAGGTAGGATAGGTACTGGTCTTCCTATAAGGCTTGTTAGGGATACTTTTTTTTAAGTATGATAGGTACTGGGACTTCCTATAAGGCTTGTTCTCCGCGGCAAGCTGTGTGGAGAATCAAAACACTGCTTGCCTTGCCATGGCCGCCTCACTGACGAACAGACGCCTCCTCAACTTTTCCCAATACCGCCGCGCCATCCCTCCGTCGTGTTATGAAGGACGTACAGGTGTCGTGGAGTGCGTTAAGGCGGCGACAGGTGGGCGGGATGGTGCACAGACAAGGCAGCTTCCCCTCATTCACCTGCCCTGGCCGCCGTGCTTAATTAAGGTGACCTCCATCTTGCCTCCCGTCACTCTGTCACTCTGTCTCCGTCACTCTGTTCCGCGTCACTCTGTTCCGCGTCACTCTGTTCCGCGTCACTCTGTTCCGCGTCACTCTGTTCCGCGTCACTCTGTTCCGCGTCACTCTGTTCCGCGTCACTCTGTTCCGCGTCACTGTTCCGCGTCACTCTGTTCCGCGTCACTCTGTTCCGCGTCACTCTGTTCCGCGTCACTCTGTTCCGCGTCACTCTGTTCCGCGTCACTCTGTTCCGCGTCACTCTGTTCCGCGTCACTCTGTTCCGCGTCACTCTGTTCCGCGTCACTCTGTTCCGCGTCACTCTGTTCCGCGTCACTCTGTTTCGCGTCACTCTGTTCCGCGTCACTCTGTTCCGCGTCGCTCTGCACTCTGTTCCGCGTCGCTCTGTTCCGCGTCACTCTGTTCCGCGTCACTCTGTTTCGCGTCACTCTGTTCCGCGTCACTCTGTTCCGCGTCACTCTGTTCCGCGTCGCTCTGCACTCTGTTCCGCGTCGCTCTGTTCCGCGTCACTCTGTTCCGCGTCACTCTGTTCCGCGTCACTCTGTTCCGCGTCACTCTGTTCCGCGTCACTCTGTTCCGCGTCACTCTGTTCCGCGTCACTCTGTTCCGCGTCACTCTGTTCCGCGTCACTCTGCCACCGTCACTCTGCCTCCGTCACTCTGCCTCCGTCACTCTGCCTCCGTCACTCTGCCTCCGTCACTCTGCCTCCGTCACTCTCCAATGGCAAGGAAGATACGATAGCCAGCGCGTCATAGTGAAGAACATTAAAGGTGACGCTTGTAGAAGAGGTGAATGTAAATACCAAGGTTAATTGACTACTATTGTGAGATGATCTAGATAAATACCAAGGTCTCTTATAGCTCTATGAAAGACCTTGGTAAATTCTAGTTACGTAACGTGTACAAAAGTGCCAAATATAGTTTTGCCAAGAACGGCTTTTTTACGAAACTTGAAAAAATTTACTTAATAGGGTAAAAGAAATAGAAAAGGTAGGAAAAAAGGGTATTGTAAACAGATCTTCTTTACCGCTGTCACATTTTTGTCACCTATCCTCCTCCTCCTCCTCCTCCTCCTCCTCCTCCTCCTCCTCCTCCTCCTCCTCCTCCTCCTCCTCCTCCTCCTCCTCCTCCTCCTTCTTTTCCTCCTCAGCGCATTTTGAAAAAGTTAGTGGGTAGTGTTAAGTCTCAAGATAGTATATTTTTGCTCCTTACTGGCAGGGCGTAGAGTCGTGTGCTGTCGAGGTTAATGAGGACAATGAAGAAATATGATGCCGACTGGTGCGCTGGGACGGAAGGGAGAGGTGAGGGTGGGGGGGAAGGTTTAAACTAAAGGGACGGAAGGTCACGAGCTAAATGAAAAGGTGGAAGGCGACCTGGATAAGCATGAGGAGGATGCAAGAAATAATAAGAAAAAAGGGGGGAAAGTCTTGGGGCGTAATGAGGAAAGTGAAAAAATAGGAGAGAGATAGAGAGAGAGAGAGAGAGAGAGAGAGAGAGAGAGAGAGAGAGAGAGAAAGAGAGAGAGAGGAGAGAGAGAGAGAGAGAGAGAGAGAGAGAGAGAGAGAGAGAGAGAGAGAGAGACTGCCTAATATTAAAAGGAATAATCTTACATATTCCTATAAAGTCAAAGATAGTTTTCTGTAGTCCAGTTGAAGCTCCTGTCTGTAAGACTTATAAGAAATCATCAATAAAGTATTAAGGAAGAGATAAAAAGAGAGAGAGAGAGAGAGAGAGAGAGAGAGAGAGAGAGAGAGAGAGAGAGAGAGAGAGAGAGAGAGAGAGAGAGAGAGAGAGAGAGAGAGAGAGAAGAGAGAGAGAGAGAGAGAGAAGAGAGAGAGAGAAGAGAGAGAGAGAGAGACCAACGAAATCCAACGAAACTCCCCCACAAACCCAAACTGCTGCCGCCAGAGTGGAAAGGACCGCTCTGGTGAACCTCGAATATTATTGCTAAATCAAATTGTAAGTTTGTTTTCACTCGCTGAACTCTCGTTGGGAATCCGGCCGGCGGTGACAGGTGCGGCGGCGGCGACCCTGCTGGAGGGCTCACCGATGACGAGAACAATGTCACATGATGAAAATTTGCACTGGTGGGAAAGGGAGGGAGAGTAGGAGGGGTTTTTACACGTACGAGACGGGAAGAGAACACGTTTCGGAGAGTTGGCAGGTGAGAGAGGGAATTATTTGGAAGGTATTTTTGCTAAGGAGAAGAAAATAAAGTGATGAAAATGAAACATGAATTTAGAAAAGAATGTATTGAGAGAAGAAGAAAAAGATGATAAGTAAGAAAAAAGGAAATATTGTTGATAAGGAGGAAAAAAAGTGATGAAAAAGAAACTAATTAAGAGAATAATTTATTAATAGAAGAAGAGAAAGATAATAAGAGGAGGTCAGAAGGAAAGCGAAGCAAAGTTGAAGCGAAAGGAGAGAGCAGATAGGAAAGTAGACAAGAGGGAAGCGGAATAGGAAGATAGAAGAGGGAGGAAGATTAAATAAAACCAGGGAGAAGAGAGTAGGAGGCTGATGAAGAGGACGTGAATGAGAGAGGAATTGGAAGGAGAGAGAGAGAGAGGAGAGAGAGAGAGAGAGAGAGAGAGAGAGAGAGAGAGAGAGAGAGAGAGAGAGAGAGAGAGAGAGAGAGAGAGAGATATGAACGAATATATGGAGAGAGAGTGAGGATGAGAAGAGAAAAGAACGAAATATGCTGCAAGATAAAATGATGAAGAAGAGTTTGAAAGAGAGTATAGAAAGGAATGAAGGAAGGAAGGAAGGAAAGAAGGGAGGAAGGCAGAATGAAGGAAGGAAGGAAGGAAGAAAGGAAGAAAGTCAGTAAGGAAGGAAGGTAGGAAGGAAGGAAGAAAGAAAGAAAGAAAGAAAGAAAGAAAGAAGAAAGGCAGGGATATTTGTATGAATTTATCACGACTGGCTATCTCCTCCTTGTTCTGTCTACGTAGGTAGGAAGGAAGGAAGGAAGAAAGAAGGAAGAAAGAAAGAAAGAAAGTAAGAAGGAAGGCAGGGATATTTGTATGAATTTATCACGACTGGCTATCTCCTTGTTCTGTCTACGTAAACTCAGGTATTTGTGTATTCATTGACTTATTCATTCCCTTCGTCCTGCCCGCTTTCCCCACCCTTCTCTCGCTATACTTTTTTCTTACATCTATTTTTGCCCTTTCGTCTTCTATATCTCAATTCATTTTACCATCGCACTCTTTGTTCTTTCCATTTTTCGTACTCATTTCCCTTTCATAGCTCTTTATATTTGCTGTTGTTTTTTTGTTTGTTTTGTTTTTGCATGTTCTTTTTGTTTATCTCGACTTCGTTTTCCATTTCTTAATTTCTTTTTTTCTCCTCTGATTCAGTCTTCTTTCGTTTTTTTTTCTATTTTTCTATTTTTCCTTCCATCCGTATTGGTTCCCATTACCTTCTAGTTTTTCCGTACTTCTTTCCTACCACCTTTTCTTCCTTGCTTTTTAACCTCATTTAGTATTGCTCTCTTCCTTCGTTCCTTCATTCCTGCCTCTCTTCCATAATTTCCTTCAACTCCCCCTCTCCTTATTCATCCTTCGTTGATTGGTGACCTCTATTCTTCTTCTCCTTCACTCTTACTTTTTTCCTTCCTACTATTATTTGCTTCCTTCCTTTCTCTCCTTTACCTCCCTTACTTTTCCTCCTTGCCACTCTGCACCTTGAGAGCTAAAACACCATAAAACACCATATCATTAGGGCATTTGTATCATGTTTTTTTTTATATATATGACGCGGCTGATTTTTCGTCCCTAATCCTGAACCTAGGTAGCTATGACTCTCTTCTCTTCTCTCTCTTCATTTGTAGGGACTCGTGCTATTATGTTAGAGGAGTTCTATTTCTTTTATTATGATCCACCTTTCTTTGTGTTACTTTCTGTCGTGGTAAGGCCGTAAGGGTAGGTAAAGTTAGGCTAGAAAGGGTTCAGGAAGGAGTGACAGGATCGAAGCTTCTTTATGACAGGCTTAGGGGAGGGTAATTGTAGGTGCAGCTACACCAGGTATTATACTATACTACTATACTACACCTCGACGCTCCCTTTCAATCCAGTCCTACGCCCCTTCACCCACCCCATCCCAGCCCCTCCGCCTTGTCCCCCTCCCCGCCACACACACAGACGTAGTGACAGCCAGGGAAGCATCACGACACAATATTGGAGCCATTACCTCCCTCCTCCATCTCGATAATACGATGTGGACGGATTAAGAAGAGCGACCTTAATGGTGGTGGTTCCCCAGTCTTCTCACATTTCCCAAGTCCCCCTCCCCCCTCCTCTCTCTCTTCTCTCCTCTCTCTTATCTCTCTCTCTTTTTCTTTTCCTCTCTCTCTCTCTCTCTCTCTCTCTCTCTCTCTCTCTCTCTCTCTCTCTCTCTCCCCCCCCCCCCCCTGGCTTACGACTCTCGGCGGCTCCCTTCTCTGCTCTCTCTCTTCCTCCTCCACCTCACGCCGTCCATGGTGGAGTTGCCAACGAGTAAATACACAGGATTACAAGATTGGTCCACGGTCCCCCAGCACTCCAGGGAGCTGCTGTGGCGGGCTGACAGCGCCTCACGAAAGCTCCGACAAGCCTTACTGACATTCGCCTTCACCCTCGAAATGTCATGCGATGCCGCAGTCCAGCGCGTCATGCGGCCTGAGTGAAGGGTGACCTTAATAATGCATATGATTTCTAAGCGGTGTAGTGTAGTCTGAAGGCTCCTTCCTTCGTCCCTATCAAATCTTTATTGAGATGACATTTCCCCGTCAAGTGTGCCTTGGGTGGACCTGCCGTGTCCGCCTCGCTCTCCTACAGGTAACTTTTATGTATAAAGGAGAAGTTGGCCTCGGAAAGACGCAGTATCCTGGCGGTCTCCTCTGTGCGATGCCGGTGTTGAGGGTGGTAACGGGGGCGAGGCGTGGCGGGGCATATTGCAAGGCTGCGTTTTCTTGCTTATATGAGTTTGCTTCCTTAAAGCTGCCTTATATATATATATATAATTCAAAACAAATGATCTAGAGGTAGATTAACAAAAAAGTATGAATAGTTACACCTCTCCAGTATCGCTAAACAAGCTGAACTACGTAATAAAGCATTGGAGTGC
>JACEEZ010005622.1:12563-17563 GCA_016584305.1 Chionoecetes opilio | reverse complement strand
GATTTAGGCCATTGGCTAAAAAATATATACAAATTAATAACTGACATTATAAATTAATATATACATACGTATATACCTATATACACATCTTTGCATCATATACATACACACATGCAACAAAACCTACACATACACACATTTATGCGCACACACAGACACCTACTACCCATAAATTTACAACCCAAACATACTTACACATTAACACAGTGTAATATCAAGTACACACTCACATAATGAATCCATGCATACCTACAGAATGACTTAGTGTGTAAAACTTTGAAGCAAAAATTTTTCTTGAGTTTATGTTTGAAGGATATTTGAGTTTGTGGAATTTTTTATTTCTGCTGGTAACTATTCCATAATTTGACACCTCTGACTGAAACATTTTGCTGAGCATGAGTAGTCCTGCAACGTGGTATTCGTAACTGTAATGACCTTGTAGCAAAAGTATTGAATGTAGTGAAAACCGTTATCAACAGATACACATGTAATGATTTTATAAACAAATAAGTTTGATTGCAGAGATATTATATCAGACAGTTTGAGTAACTGGTGGTCTCGAAATAGTGGGTTGGAGTGCTCATAGCGTGATTTATAAAATAACACGTATTAATTTTTTTGAAAAATAATTAGATTATCCACATATGTTTTATATGCTCCCCCCCAAATTTTGTTGAAAAATACAGTAGATATTGATATCCTAGTGATAAATATATTTGAATAATACACTCAAAGTGATACAGCTACGAATTTTATATAAAACGCCAGTTAATTTAGATATTTTAGTACATAATTGATTTTTTTGTGATCTCCATGTTAATTTATTGTCAATGGTTTATACCTAGAAATTTATATTTTTTTAACTTTACACAAGGATAAATCATTTATTTTTACTTTCACTATGGGCTGCACTAGTCATTAGAGGGTGGGATACCATGTAGCATGTTTTAGAGATTTTCATGTCAGTTCATTGGTTTTTATCCAGTTAATACATTAATTAACTCTGAGTTTAGAATATTCTCTATTTCACCAAGATCTTGTCCCTAAATATATATGGGGGTGTCATAAGAAAAAAGCAAAAACTTAAATTTATTACTACAACGAAAAATGTCATTGATATAGATAAGAAACAAAACTGGGCCTAAAACTGAACCTTGTGGTACACCATAGCAGATTGATTCATGTGAAGATGCAGAATTATTATATACAGTGTATTGTCTTCTGTGGCTTAAGTAGCTGTTGAACCATCCCTGTGCCGGACCACGAATGCCATAAGTTTTCAATTTCTCTAATAAAATAGGATGAGAGATGGTGTTCAACGCTTTTGATAAGTCACAAAATACTTTTTATTTGATGCTCTTGTTGTCTAATGCGTTATAAATACTATTACAAAGGTGATGGATTGCTAACTCTGTACTATAGTTGGGTCGAAAGCCATACTGAAATTCTGTTAGTAATGTACATTTTGACAGGTACTCCATTAATCTGCTTACAACAGTTTTTCTCAAAAGATTTTACTAAAGCTTGAAAGGATGAAACAGGTCTGTAATTACTAAAGAGAGACTTCTCACCTTTTTTAAATATGGGAACCCCTTTCGCTAATTGTAACTGTTTTGGAAAACAACCTTCTTTAAACGACCGATTTATGATATAATCTAAAAAGGAAGAGACTTCACAGCTGCATTGTTTTATAACTTTAATATTATATCATCATAGCCTGGCGAAGTTGTCTTAAGGTTTTTTATAATGGATTCGATTTCTGGTATTGATGTTGGTCGAAGAAAAAATGAAAAGGGTACAGGGTCAGGTAGGTACTGTCTAAATGAAGTGCACTTGGCACAATGTTCTGAGCTAGTTGAAATAGCAACATTACTAAAATAATCATTAAATGCAGTAGCAATTTCGTTATTATTAGATGTTGTTTTATTGCAAAAAAATTTTAGAAGGTGGTAATTTTGACTGGTTCTTTCCCATAGATTATTAACAATACTCCAAGTTTTTTTTTTTGCATCAAACCCGCTTTCTCGCGTAGTCTGGACCTAAAATGATTGTCTTTAGCTGCCCGAATTATAGTTGTTAATGAGTTCCTGTACCGTTTGAAAAATTTTTTTCGTAAGTTTAGTGGCCACTTAGCGTATAATTTTTGCAATCTGTTTTCGATGTTTGATGGAATTCCTGATTGCTGTTGTGATATAAGTCTTACCTAGGTGTTTGTCCTTAACTAAAATTTTCTTAACAGGAAAGTGTTCATTATAGAGAATTTGAAACTTATTCATATATATATCAAAAGTTTCATCAACTCCTTTTTTCTTTTAAACTCCAAATTTCCCCTTTATAATTCTTCAAATCTTTCTAAGGCATCGATGTAAGTATCAGTGATTATTCTTTTGGTTAGGATATGAGAACAATGTGTACTATTAATGTGAACAGAAAATATGCTAAAAATTGGGAAGTGGTCACTGATGGAAATTACAATATACCACTCTCTTGGTAATTAAGGAAATCATTAGTCCAAATGTGATCTATTAATGAAGCAGAATTATTAGTGACTCTAGTAGGTTTATTTAAACGTGGAGTAAAAAAAGTGAGAAAAAAACAAATTAATAAAGTTTTCAAACATGGTTTTCATTGCTTTTTTAGCAAATTTATATTAAGTCCCCCCATTAAGTAACATTTCATGTTGAATTTTGATAAAAGCCTAAAATATTCTCCATGGACAGAAGGAACTCACTAAGATTAGAATTTGGGGGTCTATAGATAATTCCTATTATACATTTAATGGGCTGTTTAAGTTCTAAAAATAAGGATTGAATGTGAGGTAGCTGCAAAGAGACATCGTTAAGGGGTACACCTTGGAAGGACTTTTTAAGGTATATTGCCACACCTCCACCTCGTTAGTCCTTATTTCTATAATGGGCAGAATAAACCCTTCAAACTATAAAGTTGACATATTTCATCGTTTAGGCGAGTTTCACATAAACCAAGGACATCAAACTCTATACCAGATGGACTCAAACACTGATCTAAAAAGGATTCAAGATGAAGGGGTACACTGCTAATATTATTGGACAAAATTATGAAACTGTTGCTAGAAGACTTACATTTTAGATTTGAATCATCACAAGAAATAATTACAAACTGGATCTGGATGTACACGGTCACTCGCATTATCCTCAATAGGGTCCTCGCCGATGCCGTAAGAACTTGAATCAAAAGTCATACTGTTAATAACATGTAAAGGAAAACTATGAGCATCATTAATCAAAGCACAACTAAATTCAATATCACTTAAATTGTGGAAAGGAAAAACTTGATCACTATCCATGAAAAGGATAGGAAGTAGATGATTGTACTTTACCAATC
Organism: Chionoecetes opilio; assembly: GCA_016584305.1. NCBI lineage: Eukaryota > Metazoa > Arthropoda > Malacostraca > Decapoda > Majidae > Chionoecetes > Chionoecetes opilio. Next base: position 14,200 of record JACEEZ010005622.1, on the reverse strand, counting down.
GAGAGGTTTAAACAGCTTTTCGTGCAAGTTTAGGCTTCTAGTTGCGTTGATACGCTTCCCCCTCTGGAGAGAGAGAGAGAGAGAGAGAGAGAGAGAGAAGAGAGAGGAGAGGAGAGAGAGAGAGAGAGAGAGAGAGAGAGAGAGAGAGAGAGAGAGAGAATTTTTGAACAGCGTCACAATGTTTCAGTGATACGACCTGCCCTATAAAGTTTCTAGTTTCTGTCACTCTTCATATCTTCTTTCCTTCCTCTCTCGCACACTTTTCTTTCCTCTCTCTCTCTCACTTCCCTTCACTTCCCTTCCCTTCCTTTCCCTTCCTTTCCTTTCCCCCTTTCCTTGCTGTCTCTTCTTTCCCTCTCTCGCCCATTCCCTTTCGCATTGCTTCCCTCGCCCTATCGGTCTTTCCTTGCTTTCTCTCTCTGTCTTTGCTTTGAATTTCCGAGTTCGAGGTGAGGGGTGTCAGTCGAAGTGGCGGCGGCTGCAGAAAGAATGGCTGGCAGTGATATGCGGGAGGGGAGGGGACACACACACACACACACACACAACACACACACACACACACACACACACACACACACACGCACGCACGCACACGCACGCACCCGCACACCACACAGCGCACGCCCACGCCACGCCCGCCCGCCCGCCCGCCCCGCACGCCGCCACGCCCGCCGCCCGCCCGCCACGCCCGCCGCACACATTTTAGCTCTATTCATGTCTTACACACTCCCAAATCACAGTTTACAATGAGTTAGTGTAAATTTTAGTACGTATGTAATGTTTTCTCTTTTCTCAAATCCGTAATTATTATGAGTTTTCGTAATGAGTAAATAAGGTTAAAAAAAATCCGCAGTAATAATAAGATTGTATTTTTTTTCTTCTTTTGTTTCAGTCTTGGCATGAAAACTAAAGCTATTATTTTGAAAGGCAGTAATTCTTTCTATTCGTGAGCTTATTACATCTATGGAAACCACTCAATCTCTTTTTTTTTTGAGGCGACACAAGAAATAATGTTCAAATATTCCAAATTTGCTCAGAATATTTATGCAGGAAGAGTGGTACCGCGGCCACTATCATGTTTCTGGTTTTCCTATTTGCAACTGAAATCCATAACTGAATATCTTAGTCGCCTCATTAGCACCTGCAGGCTGAGGTTACGTTATGGTGATTCATTCAGCTTTGTTGGATTTATAAAACGTGTGTCATGAATTTTCTCCACCAAAAATTAATTTCAGTAAGTAATCACCGTTAATCATGCCTTTTTCAATTTCATAATGTGATCAGTAGGCTGTAAAGTAAAAAAAAAATAAATTCGCTCCAAACCAACTGAGGGAATACTATTAACAACATTTTCTAATAATCTATGCAAAGCAAAAATCATCAAGTAATTCCGTTGATTTGTTAACTTTTTTCTTTTGAAAATTAGATTTACTCAATAAGACAGTAAAGGGAAATGACCAATTCGTAGCATAGATAATTGTCATTCTTATTGAGCCTTCGTAAAATTTATGAAAATAAACTATTTGATTTATATTTAACATTGTTGATTTAAGTTTTTTTGTTTCACATTTTTCAATATGGAAGTTACAACTGGGGATAATTGATTTTTTATACATGATAAGAATGGAGGGAAAAAA
>JACEEZ010005621.1:85000-91225 GCA_016584305.1 Chionoecetes opilio | reverse complement strand
CCTTCCTTCGCAACGTAAAAGAATGGGAGACAGCATTTGGTCTTTTCCTCTCCTCACCCCCCTTCCCCCCTCTCTTTTTTTCTCTCTCTCTCTCTCTTTTTATGGCCTGGTATATTATAGTAGTATGTGTTTATGAAACATATGCTACCACATAGATCACTGTATACCTGGATGCGAGGGAATATGGGCCGTTGACATGGGCCTGCCCCTCCCCTGAATCGGAGGGCCGCTCAGTTTCAAATTATATATATTATAAAATTATATTATATATATATATATATATTATATATATTATATATATTAATATATATATAAAAATTTATATAAAATATTTATATATATATTATATATCGCATAATAAAACGGGTTTATTATTTGATATACTGTAACTTCGAAAATGTTTCTACATAATATTATAAAATAAAAAACGTAAAACCGGTAAAGAAATTGCCATTAGAGACTCGAAGAAATATGCATAAACTTAATATTCACTTCAACTCTTCGCCTTTTAAAAACTTTGCGGTCAATTTTTTAAATAAGGGAAATAGAAGCGCAATTTTATTAGTTTTCCCCGTTGCTATTTTTCGTTACTGATAATTAAATTATAACCCATAAATTCCCGTTAAAAAAAAATAAAATCTCAATCGGGAAATTCTCCCGTTGATGGGGTTTTATTTATTTAGTTAACGAAATTTTATACGGGTGTAATTCATTTACCCAAAAAAACAAAATAAAAATAAATAAAAAAATCATCAATGGGAAAAAAATTCCCCGTTGAGGATTTTATTTATTTATTTTACGCAATTTAGCATGGTTCTAATTAATTCACAGATAACGAAAAAAGCAATGGAAAGCTAAAAAAATTGCGTTCATTGATACCCTTTGATAAAATTTGACTCGCAAATTTAAATGGCAAAGTAAATTTTAAGTTCAGCATATTTTTTCTATTCGAAATGGCATTTCTTTAGCGTTTTTTTACTGTTTTTCTTTGATAAATTATAGAAAAAACATTTACGAAGTTTACAGTATATCTTTAATACTGATAAACCCGTCTATATATAGCCCCTAGCCATATTTCTTTGTCGGGCACCCCCGGCCCCTATGCCCCCCCATTAAAAACATTGTCGGTGTACGCCCAGTATACAGTGGTCTATATTAGCAGCATGTTGGAGGTGTATGAAAGTGTGTCTGCCTTTTCAGCAACAAATTTTTTATTGTGTTGCTGGGACAGACACTCCCCTTTATAATGTTGACTTGACATAATTGTTTTTTCCCCCTTTTGTTGCCTTGAAATGCATATCGTGTTTTTTTTGTGTGGCCTGGGGTTAATTGCCATTTCTTAGATGATAAGCAATGCCACAGGGCGACACAATTAACGTTGGGGTGTTTGCGTTTCCCCGGTGAACAGAAAGGGCCTTCTATTCCCCTCTCAGCAGTCCTGTATTGCTGTACGGTATAGTACGTACATCTTTACTCCCCTTCCTAACAACATAGCTTTCTCGCCCAACCCTCTATAATAAGAAAGCAAAAATTGTTCTGTGTGGTCTGTGTTCTGTGTGTCTGTGTGTCTGTGTTCTTGTGTGTGTCCGCGATGGTGCCCCCCTCGCCCCCCAATCCCATCTAGGGCCCATTTTTTTGGAACCGGTCACCGGGCCTTTTAACCCCCTTTTTTCCCCTCCTTTTTTTTTTTTTTTTTTTCTATCCTTTTTTTGGGGGTTTTTTAAAAAATTTTCTTGGGGCCCCTTTTTTGGGTGAGGGTAAGGGGGAGTAAAAGGGTGGGTGGGGGGAAATGGGTGTGGGTTGATGGGAGTGAATGGGTGGGGGTGATTGTTGGGGGTGAGGGGTGATGGTGAGGAATAGGTGGTTGGTGTGGTAAGGGGGTGAGTGAATGGGTTGTGGTAGGGTAAGGGGTGGTGAAGGGGGTGGGGGGTGAGGGGAAAAAGGGGTGATGAAGGGGTGAGGGGTGAGGGTTAAGGGTGAGTGAAGGGGTTTTGGGGGGTGATTGAAGGGGTTTTGGCGTTAATACTACTTTTCTACATCCATGATTTCAGGATTTTTAAAAGGGGGTATCTGAAGAGTCGGTGGTGGGCTGAAGACCCCCCAATAGCCCTCCGGGGGGCAGCCAAAAGTCCCCCCGGGAGGGGGCTTTGCGGCTAGTATTACAAAAAAAACAAGCTCAAGAAAGCGCGCCTTTCCCTTCAGCACACTCCAAACAGCTCCAATCTTTCCCTTTGGCGGAAATTACACAATCCCTCCTGCACGTTAAGATTTTGCTTAGGGCCCTTTTAACCTTTTTCCCCGTAGTCTGGGGCCCAATACGTTTTTGTCCTTTCAATGCCTACACAAAATCCCTAAAAACGGGGTTTCTAACCTATTTCACTCCATTCCCCCTTCATAAATTTCTCACATTCGTGTGGCTCCCTTCATTTTTCTCCGCCAAAAAAGGTTAAAAAAAAAATTTTAAAATAAAATTGTGAAGAAAAATACCCTTGTTTTTTAAAAAAGTTTTCTATTATTTTATATTTGATAGGTTTCGTGTATGTTTAAACTACATCACTTGCCTAAAAAAGATTACGACACTAGCAAATTTGAATCGGGTTGGGAAAAGTTCAATTAATCTCTGCATATTTTATCACACTCGGGGAAGGCTGTATTGTTTCTTTCAGTCATTTACGAATCCGGGTTGTGTCCTGAAAATGCACATTTCATTCGGGGGTCCACACCAATCGGTTCCGGCTCTTTTCTTGTTTGTAAAAGGGTGGAAAAACCAGATCACATAATAGGTAGTTGAAAAAGGCCCGAGTGTTGAATGCAATTCACTGATTTGGATATGACAAATGCATTGAACCCAAAACTTTCAGAGATTTTTCTTCATAGAGATATTTGGGCAGCAAACCCTGTTTGAATAAAGGGAATCGTCTAAACATCCGGGGAATGGTAGAAATTCAAGATTGCCGAAAATGGATTCATTAAACTTCCCTTTTCCTCCTCAATTTCGGGGAAAGTACCTTTAAGTTAACTTTTCCAAAAGGATCCAGATGCTGAGTGTTTTCGTTTTTAAGTAATGGGTCAGCAGACTATTTCTTCTTCTCCAAGGACAGCTAAAGGTTTTAAAACATGGCAACATTCCCGGCACCGTTTCCTTTGCCTATTCTGGAGCTTGGCAAGAAATCCACGAAGACAACCCATCGGGTGAAACCATTTCTTTCCTTGCCCTGTAGTTCAGATTAACCCTTTAGCCTGCTCAAAATATCTGCAAAATATCGACGGCTCCCAAAAAACCTCTTTAAAGTGACTCAACAGATCATTTTCCCCTTTGCATTTCCGGAACAATTTTGCCCCCCCGAAGTTCAAAAACTCGATTCCACATTGCCCCGGGAAAGCCCGCGCACTTTGGAGTAAAAAAGGAGAGCTTCGCTCCGAACCATGTCCTACAAAAGGTTCTGGAAAAAAAGGGGGAGTTCGAGCTCCAGCTTTTACAAAGTTTTAGCATTTGCCACTGCCTCCAATCTTGCAAAGTTCTCAGGGAGGGGTTTTTACGCCAGTGCAAAACAGGATCTACAATGAAACCCCCTTGGCTTCGGAGCTACTTTTCCCGACATGCTTCTGGAACCCGATTTTGATCCCAGCATCGCTGGAGCCCCCCTTGTACAGACTCACAAAAATTTTTTCCCGGGGACCCTGTTAGCTTTTAAGAAAGAAGATAGCTTTTCCCCTCACCTCTTTAGCTTTTGGTGGTCTCAAGCTGTGTAATAACAATTTTCTTTCCCTTTATATCCCAAAAAACTACCCAACAAACAAAGTAGCTATGCACAAAACTCACATCCGTTACTCATCCAGCTGTTTGAAACATACCGTTTGGGGGAGATTTGATCTCCTGTTAACTTTTTTTCCCTTTTTGTCTCTGACTTTCATTAATTTTCCCCTTCACGTGTCGTTTTACAAGGAAATTTTTTGATTTTACGTTCACTTGCATCTCCCAAAAAACGCTTGACCATCTTTAAAGTACATGGTTGATTAAAGGGTTTCACCAAATTTTGTGGGGCTTTTTTTTGCTTCGCTATTTCGAGGGAAAACCCCGATGGGGCCCCAATCAATTTAGGCTGTTTTGGGAAAACACCATCGCATCCCTTTTTTTGTTTTCCCCAAAATACTTTCGTGGGGCCTGAAGAATCGGGGCTTTCCGATACTTGGATGGTGGTCAGCAAAGAGCTTCAAATTACAGGCCCCATAGAAACGTTTCCCCCTTTGAAGCACAGTACACCTGAGTTTCCGATGCCATCAGCGAGGATTGATGTAAATCCGTTTAATGTACCCTTCAACCTACTTCCCCTTTTTAAAACACTAGTAGCCATGCAATCTACGGAAAATAAAGAAACAGAACTCAAACAAACATTAAGTGTAAGAAAAGAAAAATTTAAAGAAGGACAGATAAATGGACAAGTGTAAAAAAGACAAAAAAAACACAAATATCCACAAAATAAACATCCATGGATCAAAATTGGCCCCAACACGTATACACAACATACCACAGAGAGAGTAAATATAAACTCACACTCAAACTAGCAGCTGAAAAGACTTTCTACAGCAAAAACAGCCTCCTTTTAAACACTGGCCCCAATTGAAATAATAATAAAAAGCGATCCTATTTAGCACTAAAAAAAAAAGCAGGGAAAACCTAAGAGGGAATGAGCATAAAAAACAAAGTACCAAAAATAAAAATATTTACCACGAAAAAAAAAGCGACCGATTATAATTTTCAAAAAAATAAGTAACCGTATAGGTTCGAAAACAATTATACCCACATGTTTACGTGATGATTCCCAGGCCCCAACTGGATCATTCGATCGCCTCTTCCCCCCGTTTCCCGGGGACTCACCCTCACTCCCGCCCGGTCTCCACCCGTCTCATACGCTTCGTTCTCCCCCCGCGTTTTTTATCACACCCCACTCACAAACAATTTCAATTTTGCACACATACTACTACACACTACCACAAAATTCGTAACAAATTTTGTAAAAACATTTTATTGTCCCAAATTAAAAGATTTTCAAATTAATTTTTAAAACAAAACATTTTCTTTGCCAGGACAGTGATGCAATTTTTTTTTTTTTTCAGATTCCTAAAATTATTTGGGAAAGTAAAATTTCCACAGCCCACCTGGCTCCCTTAAAGTTTCCATGGGGCCCCCCTTGGGGGCCTGGCCCCCAGGTTGAGAACCCAATGACTAGAAAAATTTAGTCTTCAGTTCTTATAATCTTGTAAAAAAAAAGGTTATAAGGATGTAAGAGGGAAGGGTAAAATCAAAAATAAAAAAATGTTCTTTAAATTTTTTTTCTTTTACGATGTAAAGGATATTTTTTCTTGGGACATTCCCCTTCTCGCCTTAACGTCTTTCCCCCCTAAAGCTTCTTCACTCGCCTTTTTTCCCTTTCCCCCCAAAATTATCCACACAATTTTTGTTTTGTCCCCTAGCCCCCGAGGAAGGAATACTCAGCCTATCATCCGGCGAGCGCCCCCTTAAAACCCCCGGGGATGGCGCAAACTCTCGCGGGAACATGATTATGAGGGAAAGGAACCCCTGGGGAAGCAATGGCGTAGCCGGTACTATCAATAGGGGGGCACCTGGGGGGGCCGCTGGGTAGGGGGGTTGCCAAGGCAAAAGGAGCGCAGGGGCATTTTGATGCCCCTGGCCAGTGGGGGGGGGACAAGCCCCCCCCCCCCCCCCTCTTTGCTACCCCCCCCCCACAACACACACAAACAACACCAACCACACAACACACACACCCCCACACACACATACACCACACACACACACCACACAACAAAAAACACACAACACACACCACACAACAACACACACACAAACCACACAACACCGGCTAAAAACCCGGGGGTTGCCGGGGTTTTTTGGGCCTGCTCTCCGGGGGCTGGCTTCCCCCCCAAAACCCAAGCACTAAGGAGTAAGGATGAATGATAAAAATTTTAATTTTAAGCGGCCACACGAGCATTGCCCGGCCCCCGGTAAAAAAACAAATAGATAATACAACTAGATGAATACAACCCAAAAAACACACAAATTTAAAACAAACTCCCCGACTCGGGAGTTTGTTTTTAATTTTTTTTTTTTCATCTCCAAAAAAAAAACTTAAAGAACTGAACATGATAAATTTTATATATATAAAAAATTAATTTTAATATAATATATAAATTTTATTCTCCTCT
>JACEEZ010005621.1:77500-80000 GCA_016584305.1 Chionoecetes opilio | reverse complement strand
TAATTATTTGCCATTTCAACTGTTTTGTGGACAGTAAAATTACTGAGTATGATTTATAATACAAAAAAAAACATTCCCACCCTAGAATTGATTTAACCTACAATATCGCAGAATTTCAAATAAACGATGGCGGCCCTCTTGAAAATGGCCGCCATTTTTGTCACAGGTCGAATCTGAGATGGCCCTAAATCTAAAAATCACCATTGAGGCATAGTCTACCTGCGGACCCCAAAATTTCCCTGCTTATTTCATCAAACCCCAATACTTTTACCTTCTGCAGTACTATAATCCCTCTATTTTGTTTCATTGCCTCGCGCACTTCTATTTTATTTTTATCTTTCTTTGCTTTCTTGTTTTGCTTCTTCATTTGCTATTTCTCTTCTGTCTTCTTCTTCTATTTCTTTTCTTGTATCTTGATTTCTTGTTCTTTTGTTCTTTCTTGCGATTTAATTAATTGTTTATAAACAAATTAATGGGGTGTGTGTGTGTGTGTGTGTGGTGTGTGTGTGGGGTGTGTGTGTGTGGGGTGTGTGTGATATGCACGCGCGCTTCTCTGAGTGGCCTGTCAAAATCTAGCGATAATAGTGTGAGTTAATGTTTTTTATTTCAGTTATTTTTAAATGTTGCATTCATTAAGTATTTGTTTCCCAGGTGAAGTGTTGTTACTGCTTTTGCTATCATCGTTCTATTGATTTGATTTAAGCTTTTCTATGATATTATGCTGCATGGCTACTTTTGTGTAAAAGTTTTACATTACTTCATTCCTTTACTACTGCCTGCATACCAACGTATTAATTCAAAATTTATTGTATTCTATTTTTTTGAAGTACAGAATATAGCTACATTGATATTTGTTACCGTCTTTTCTGTGTCTTTAGCATTCGTTCACTTTACGACCAATCAATTTGCTCCCTTGCCTCCACAGTTCACATAATTCTTCCAGTTTGTGCTCCGACGACATTAGGTCTAATCTCGTGTAGCTTTTTACTTTACTTTATCCATCCCAATGTGCAGCGTCCCTGTGCATTCGGTCAGCGGTTCGAGTCCGCCTAGTTCGTGCTGACGTGGCGGCGCTTTTTTATAGTCAATAACCTTGTAGTTTTGGTACTTGCAAAGTGTCTAGATAGGATGAAATCTTATTTTCTTACTTTATCCATCTTTAGAGAGAGAGAGAGAGAGGGGAAGAGAGAGAGAGGAGAGAGAGAGAGAGAGAAGAGGAGAGAAGAGAGAGAATACTTACTGATACTGATACATTTATTTGGCCCTTTAGCATAATACAGTAAAGTAAACTATATATACATGTGTATATTTAAGGGGTTTGGTCTGTTGAGCCGCAGCTCTTATACAGAAACCTGTTGCGAAACATAGTTGCCATTTTGGTCAGATAAATAAGGCCCGAGAAAAAATATAAATAAAAATCGCATTACCTTTAAAATACTACCAAAGAAATTATTATATAAGCAATAGTTAATAACATACAATAATTAATATGTGATTAAAAAGTGAAATACAAATAGGATATACGCAAATCTTGACAAGGCAAAAACAAATGCTAATATTAACAAACACACAAGCATACAAAAAACTAAAATACACATAAATGAACAAGGATTAGATTTATTGATCGATTTTTTGTTTCTTTATTTTACACTTGAAAATGTTACTATCGGTGATGTTTTTAAGATCTTTTGGCAGCCGATTCCACAGTTTTACTCCCCTAACCGTAATGCTTCGCTGTGAATGGGATATATATGGGATAAATATATGTTCTACATATAGGAATTTTTAGATCATTTGGTCTTCGGCTATTTGAGTTGTTAGACATGAACTGAAAACCACTGTCAACTTGGTATGTGTATAATGCTTTATGTATAAATAGATTTGCTTGGAGGGATATAAGATCAGTTAATTTAAGTATATTTAGGTCTTTTAAGAGAGGGTCTGTGTGTGCATATCTGTGATTGTGAGACATTACACGTAACATTTTTTTTTGAGTAATGAAAAGACTCAAGTAAAGTTTTAAATGCTCCTCCCCATACAGCTGAACAATACGAAAGGTGTGGATAGGCTATTGATAAGTATATTTGTCTTAAACTATCAATGGTTATATTGTTGCGTATCTTATGTAGTACACCATTTATTTTACAAAGTTTAGTAATCCCCTCTAATATATGAGATTTCCATTTCAGTTTATCATCAATAATAACACCCAAAAATTGATATTCACCAACTTGCTCTAAAATAAGATTGTCTATGCATACATCGATATTTGGTGGTTGAATCATCAAAGCACAAGATACCATATAAGAAGTTTTAGTAGCATTAAAGGGTTTAAATTTTAAATTACTTTTATCCGTTTGAAACATGAGAAATTCTGCATTTAATGTGTTTTTAATTTTAAATGAGACTTTGTCCCTGAATGAAAATAGTGGTATCATCAGCAAAGAGAAGAAATTTGAGTTTATTAGTGCAACGTGTGATATCATTGATATATAATAAA
>JACEEZ010005621.1:55000-72500 GCA_016584305.1 Chionoecetes opilio | reverse complement strand
CCAGCCAAGGAAGGAGACATCCTACCCTTTACTTATATATGTTGCGAGACAAGTCAAAGGACACATGTACGAATATCTGACAGCTTGTGAATGAGTTACATGTATTTTCTTTTGGTAATTCTTCAAAACTTCCCCTCTGCCCTGTCTCATCCGTCACCTGAGGCTGAAATCGAGGGTTGGGGCAGGAATCCGGGTCGCTGGTGTAGTTTTTCATGGCCTACTTTTTTCTTCTGCAATTAACTGATCCCGAGAAGATGACTCAAAACATTTTTTTTTCTATTACATACGGCCCATCATCCACACCTATACTACTTTAGTATCTTTTCTTGTTTCACATTATTTTTGGTTGTCTCTATTATTTCGCTTTCTGAACTTGAAACACGCATGTTCGTAGCTGGTATTCTTACTTCCTTTGTTAAGTTAAGCATTACAATAGTCTTCATTTTCCTTTTCTTCCTATGTGGACAGCATAAGTATTTATGAACATCTGACCTATCCATTCTCCCTTAAGCCTGTGACAGGAGCAAGAAACTCACTATTTATTGCACCAGTTCTTAAAAGAATGGGATGGCGAGCCAGGGATCTCTGTTGGGGGGGGGGGGGTTAGATGGGGAGCAGGGAGCTGGTGCAAGAGAGAGAGAGTTGCCAAGATGCGAGATGTCCCAGAAGTGATCAAAGTAAAAACAACGATTAGAAGGATTATCAAGGGACGGTGTAGTGGTAGGGGAAGGGGATAAGGGGGTGACAAAGTAAATGATATCACTGGATTAGTGGCAGGACGGTGGCAGTGAAGGTGTTGTTTTGAATTATCGGTTATTGGTAAAGTTGAGAATTTCGCGTTAGAATGGAGGACGATTAGGCGATGGAGAGGTATTGTGTGTATTGTGAATGGGATATAATGCTGACATCGGTTAGGGATACAGTGTTGGCGAGGAAAGTGGCGGTGTGGCATAGAGGTGATGGCCATTAGTTGGAGTCAAGGTTTTGGCCATGGAGACAGTTTCAGCAGAGGCCGTAGCCAAAACGTTGCATCTTTTTATCAGTTGACAAAAGGTTTTTTCGTGCCCTTCTTGGCACTGACCATGAACCCTGACACGGAATCCTGCCAGATAATCCTGGGGCCATCTGCTCTGACGGTCAGTTTAGTAGTTGCGTANGAAAATTATATTAGGAATTTTTATGGATTTGTCAAAAGCTTTTGATACAATAAATCATCACATACTACTGGATGAATTAAAGCAAATAGGAATCAGAGGTGTACCGCTGAAATTAGTTGAAAATTATGTTACCAATAGGTCACAGGCTGTATACTGCAACACAAAATATTCTTGCTTTAACTCTATATCTGCAGGTATACCACAGGGGTCAATTTTAGGACCAACACTTTCTTATATACATTGATGATATAGTAAATGCCAGCTCTAAATTTAGATTTACCATATATGCCGATGATACAAACTTGCTGCTGGAAGATAATGATATACACAGTCTCCATTCAAATCTGATGACAGAGTTACATTTAATAAATGACTGGATAAAAGTAAACAAACTAAGACTCAATATAACCAAAACTAATTATATATTTTTTCAAAACCGGTCCATACAAAATCACATACCTCCACTATTGCTTGACGGTAAAAATCTACAATGTGTAACCCATATAAAATTTCTTGGTGTCATTATTGATGGAAATCTGAATTGGAACCTTCATATAGATAGCATATATTCAAAACTCTCTAGAATGTGTGGTATATTGTATAAAGTCCGTAATTATCTAACAGCTGAAGCCATGATAAGTATCTACTACACCCTGTGTTACCCCCATCTCATTTACTGTGTACCTATAATACATACATACATACATACACACACACAAACACACACACACACACACACACACACACACACACACACACACACACCTTTTCTTTCTTTGATTATTATTACATGCGTTACAAAAAAGTGCCGAAAAAGGTCATATTGAGGTTGGCCTGAAGGAAAATAAAGGTGGAGGCCAACTTTCTCTGAAAAAGGCCAGATTGGTCTTTTAAGGCCAAACCTGGCATCCCTGCTCGTCCCTATGCACCTATATTCCACACCCACCTTCGTCGGCCACCGTAACTTTGCCGTACAACGGCCGTGCATTACCGTATAACCACCGTACATTGCCGTACAACCACCGTACATTTCCGTATCACCACCGCACATCGTCGTAGGTCACAACCGTGCGACACCGTAATGTACCGTAGGTCTGTCGTGCATAGCCGTAACTCAGCCGTAATCAACCGTACAAGAAACGTAACACCACCGTACCACGAGTGAACCGTGGCCAAAAATACCACGGTATACGCCGATTTCCTTGCCGTCGTTTGCCGTGGCTCGAACCGTGAATGTGTGAAACGGGCTTAACACTGCCGCAGGCAGACTGCCCTCAATCAAATAATTCCCCTCACATCTCGAGACATTCTCGCCCTCGTAACAAAACCTATATTATTGTTCTTCGCAAGATGTACAATTGGTATTGAGATCATTTTTACGACTGTATGATAATAAAACTACCAAATTTTAGGCTGCTTTTAATGGTCAAAATACTACTTTTATTGAGTTTCCATAATTTATACCATGAAACTTTTAACCCTAGACCAAATATGGCATGAATACGTTGTGTTAAAATAATCGTCCAGACCATTTCATCATTCCTTATTTAATGCAGTCAAAATATAGCCATGATCGAGTATATCAACAATATGTTATCACTCTTTTGCATCCAGTCACCCGTTTTTAAATGATCCGCATTCAAAATCTGAAAATTCCCCGAGCTCTCAAAACACAACTGTTGACCAGCAGACGACGCACCATGGCTCGGTAACGTCACAGCAGGAAGCCTCCCAGCCCTGCCTGATACAGATACACGGTGACTCAGAAAAAAACATAGTACTTGAAGAATTTTGGGTGTTTCTGATAGATTTTTTTTGCGATATGGCATATACTTGCATCCTTCATGGGTACAGCAAGAAAGCTGTACCTTTCCAGAGAGCTTAGCAGCCATTTCCGATCTATTTGGCTAGGTTATGTGTGTGCAGCGCTGGTAAGAGGCGGATGAGAGCCGCGCGGCAAGACAATGTGTTTCACACCGCGCGGCTCTCACCCACCTCTTACCGGCGCTGCACACACATAACCTGGCCAAATAGGTCGGAAATGGGTGCTAAGCTCTCTGGAAAGGTACAGCTTTCTTGCTGTACCCATGAAGGATGCAAGTATATGCCATATCGCAAAAAAAATCTATCAGAAACACCCAAAATTCTTCAAGTACTGTTTTTTTCTGAGTCTCCATGTATCTGTATCAGGCAGGGCTAGGAGGCTTCCTGCTGTGACATCACCAGCATGTTTCCCGCCACGGCTGGCATGAGGCTGTTGTTTTTCCCGCGCTTTTTACAAAAGTCATGCTTTTAGGGAAATAAGGCGTGGAAATGAATAATTTTTTGTGGATTAGGTATTTTGAATGAACATTCAACATAATTATGCAAAGAAAACATGAGTCTGGACGATTACTTTAAGCTAAACGAGATCTACCCTAAGCATCTATCCGTTTCTTTTTTGTTTATACATATTTTGAGATATAACAGATTTTTATATTTTGCGCAACTTTGTGATGTTCAATTTCCAGCAGCTTATTGATGCACCATCCATCTATCTTTTATCCGTCAAACTTTTTTTTTGTCTTGATGGAGAGCATGTCTGCAGGAATCGTATTCTACTTTGAAACATGCTCATTTCTTATTCGCAAGAGTTTTACGCATGCATCGTTCCCTTGATTTCTGGAATATTTTTTTCGGGTAATATGCCCTAAAAATAAACTTAATGCGGTCATTTATCAATCGATTTTTAATCTACTTATACCACAGGAAAGCCTGTTGAAATCTGGATTTTTCCCTTCTCTAACGTTTTCTCGAAAAATTCCGGTTCATGAGATATTAGGGAAACATTGCACTCCCCCATTTACCGCAGCTTCGTACTGATACATTCCATGGCTAACGGTTTTTTTTACGGAACGGAACAAAGGCGCTTCAGTCTTTGAGATTCCCTCTGAAAGACTAGAGTTACTAGACGTACGCGTGCGAACTCTTTCTGGTAAGAGAATTTTCTCGAGTTTAAAATACATATATGATTGCCAAGACACATTTCATAAAATTAAAAAAAATTCTCAAGTTTCTCCTCTTACAAATTGGTATACGGTATTTGACTGCCTTCATTGGAGCTAAGGTAAATACTATTAGCCTTATTGGTCTTACATTATCATACTGGGTAGTCGGGGTCAATGATCCCTGCGGTCATGTCAAATCATACATACTATGCAGTCTCGGCCTAGGATGGCCGCTGTCACAATGAAACAAATGCTGCCTTTGAGGACATACAGCTCGGTCGCAAACTAACTGATGAAGCCATTGTACCCATATTTGCGGATGATTGGTAGAGATACTGGCATCAAATTTGTCGAGCCAGCTGTCCTCATGACTGCCCTTTGGCCGGATGCTTGCATTCCTGACCTATCGGAAACGCCGAAAGCTCTGCTAATTGTTCATCTCGGCGTAACCGAGGATGATGAACATTGGGTCCTCAATACTTATGCGAATGGCAGTGCCAATGTATATGATTCTATGACTTACATGAGCATTTCCCCGCAATTCGAGGTATCACTGTTAGCAGTTCACCTCACTTCTCGCCAGATGTCCATAGTGTCGTCTCTCAGAAATGAGGACAAGGTCCTTTAAAGTAATCAGTTAGGCATTTTTATTGTTTTGTTTATCAGCTGATGCTGTACTTCAATGAAGTTTTTAGTATCCAATGTATATCATAATATGCATACTCTAATATTAATAAACGAATTTCATCGTTGTGTGAAAACTAAAAAAATTATAAGGACATTTAACAAATACCAATAGTGAGGCCTGTTACAATGTTAAAGCACACAGTTCTTACAGACATGCCAATGAAATGCAGCTAGGGACTATATTGAGCCAACTCCTGAAAGGAAAACACATGTCATTGTCTGGAACTATTGAAATAATGGCATACATTATAAAGGCTGCGGCTTAAGTGGCAACCATAAGCCGCAGCCTTTCACGCTGCCAGGCGCACGAGAGTCGGGCTGGGCCGGCTGGGTATAAACATTAGAAGTACGATGACTTGTGTTTGTGTTAACTGACCAACCTTCCTCTCTCCTCTCTCTCTCTCTCTCTCTCTCTCTCTCTCCTCTCTCTCTCTCTCTCTCTCTCTCTCTCTCTCTCTCTCTCTCTCTCTCAAATGATAGTAGTAATAGTAGTATTTATTATATTACAATAAATCGTATGTAGGAGGAGGAGAAGGAAGAGGAAGAGGAGGAGGAGAAGGGGTTGAGTCGTGTTACCTCCATCTCCCCCTCCTTTCCTTCCTTCCTCCCTCTTTCTCTCCTCCCTTCCTTCCTTCCTTCCTTCCCTCCCTTCTTACCTTTCACATATTAATAATCTCTCTCTCTCTCTCTCTCTCTCTCCTCTCTCTCTCTCTCGTCTCTCTCTCTCATCTCCTCTTCTCTCTCTCTCCTCTCTCTCTCATCTCTCTCTCTCTCTCTCTCTCTCTTTTGTACAGAACAGTACCAGTTAATAGCTATAAGAGAGAGAGAGAGAGAAAGAGAGAGAGAGAGAGAGAGAGAGAGAGAGAGAGATAATGGAGGGAAGTATGTCGACAATAATGACACAACTTGGCAACCTAATTTTAAGAGGAAAACATGTGTGTGGTTGTCATGGTAACGAGCAGCGTACTGGGTAGGTATCAAGGATAGTATATAGAGGATAAGAGAGTTCAATGGCCGAGGGTGAGGACAGGGGTCAATGCGATTTTTTTGCTGGAGATGGCGCGGCGGGCGCGGCGGGCAGACTATGCATACTGGGAGGACCAGCCCAAGACCAAGACCTCAGTTCCGTTACAACAACAAATTTTCAAAATGGCTCCAAGTACTAAAGAGTGGCAGTTGCTGTGTTTGCGGCAAGAAAAGAAGTACTATCATCCCGGATAAGACTTCATCTCTTCCCCAAGGACGCCATAAGGTATGTAGGAGGGTGTGGTGATATGCAAAGGGATGAAATAATGATGAGCTTTGAAATACATGACATGTAAGCATCCTTGCTTGTCGGCCCAGCTCGCCCCTGCAAGCAATAGTGATTATTATCTGCAATATTCCGAGTTCGCAGTACATTATATCAACATTAGGTAATATTAGGCATAAGAAATCTTAACAATATTGCAAAAAACACGGCAAATTAATGAAAGAGTATTACAATAATCAAAATAAGGCTTTAACTTAGGTGTGTCACCTAACGGCACATAAAGTTAAGTTTACCTGCAGTTATTGTGATGAAAGATTACTGTTGTCATTGTGCTAACGTCACCTGTGGTATTGCAGTGCCCATCCTAATTAGTGTGTGCAGGAGTGTAACATTTCTTTGGGTATTTATCCAGATGAACACCGAACTCACTTTGGTGGACGAAATAATTTTTTTCTGGTGTGTTTTTATGTGTTTTGGTAAAGTTCTACCCAATTTGGTAAATTTGGGACCTGTGGGAATGCGGGGTTTTCGGGTGGGGAACAAATTATGCGTTGGAAAGACGTAGTTTAAGAGTTGTGAGGGGGGGGGGGGGTAAAATTCCCTCGATCTAGGGAATTTCCTTATATGTAGAGAAATTTGCCCAACTAAAATTAACCTAACCTAGCGGGGGGCTTTACCCACCGATAACCTAACCAAATCTAAACAAATCTAACCTAACCTCCTAGCGTGGGGTTGGGGGGGTTCTCGACACTTCGGTCATCATTATGTTTGGATCGTCCGGTTCACACTTCTCTGGACTCAAGAAATCCAATGAATTGTCCCTAGCTCTAGGGAATTTTTTCAACACATCCTAACTCAAAAACTATGTGGTTGCGACGCATATTTTGTACCCCAGCCAAATATCCCGCATTCCCCCAGGTCCCCAAGCTTGTTTTGTGGGAGGGGGAGTATGGGCAAACACTAGAATAATACCTGTGTTTTGAATTAATCTGCTAACTGTTTTTGTCGTAATTCTTTTTTTTTTTTTTTTTTTAGGTAGATAGAGGTTAGTTTTTTTTAGGGTAGGTTTAGGTTAGGTATGGGTTAGGTTTGGTATAGGTATTAGTTTGGTTTAGGTTCTTTTTTTTGTCATTTTTGCAATAAATAAATAAATATATAAATAAGTTTGCGACAGAAACAGTTAGCAGAATCATTCAAACACATAAAAACACACCAGAAAAAAATAGTTTGGTCCACCAAAGTGAGTTCGGTGTTCATCTGGATATTTACCAAACTGAATAATGGAATGAAAGTAACAGGAAAAATTGGTCAAGGTCAAACAAACAACATTCAGAAGGGAAGAATAGGCAGCTGGTTATTGTGCAGCGCCAAGTTAAGGATTTAAACTGTAATATGTAACTGGAAGGGACTTATGCTACCATCAAATATCTAATCTAAAATAGATCACAGTAATATCGGCCTTAATCGGCTTCTTCACGTCAACATTTTATGCGACCTAACCATTTTCATATTTTACCATTCCCTTTTAACCCACCAGGCTGTTCAGGGTGTCTGCAAAGAACATGACAACTTTATAGAGCGAGAGATGCCCCGCCACCAATACTTCTGTGCTCAGACTCCTTGCAGCTGATCTACGATCTTGCAGCTGTTCCCATTGGATGGGAAAATGAACACATGTCGGGAAGGTGTGTACTTGTCTTTAACTGATCTCAATTTCAGGTATAGAGGCTGGATTTAATAGATGGTAAATCTTATTTGTAATTGACTAGTGTAGAACACTTTGAGGATTACCAACTGATATTTCTCTCTAACATATTGGATGTGTGCATTGCAAATAGTTTTGGGGCCCTTAAAAAGTGTTTCAACATTTGTAAGTTTTTCATTATTTACATGCTGTGCTGCTCACGTGATTCCTAATAAGGTCCTGTACTTCAGATTAATACAGGGAGAGCAAACTGCGTTAAATATATTTGGCCGAGAAAGCATAAATTAGAGAATACAAAATTATGTATAGCAAATTTAGCAATGATAACTATTGTGCAGGTTTCATTAGGTGGTGGAGATCTTATTACATATTTTTCCATAGCTGCTTGTGATCAAGACCCTTGTGGTGCCAAGGAAGGCAGCAGCACAGGTGAAAAAAGAGTATAGTCTTCAGCCCAAGAACCCTGAGGCGACAGATGAGGATATCAGCAGCCAGTATGCAAGAAGGTGGGAATGTTTTCTATTCATTAATATTAAGTAGATAAGTTCAATCTGAATTAGGCCAATAAGGCAAGCAATATATTATGTGTGATGATGGATGATAATAAAAAAAAAACCAAGTATCACAAAATTTTCCTCATCAGCAACAGATTATTTTGCTTGATCTTTGTCAGTCATTTGGTACATGACAAGCATAGCTACCCTGCCAACATGTGACCATGCTTGGTATAACCACTGCCAGCACTTTCTTATCAACATTGAGACTTAAGACAGTTGTTTATGTAATAATTATAATAATAAAAGTAGTAATCTTTCAATAATGTATGCTTATCCAGCATAATTTCACCTTATACTCTGATTTCATTGATGACTCAGATGATTCAGAGACTGAAAGCTGAAAGGTAACAAGTGATAGATGCTTCTTTAATTAACTAGGCTTTGTTACACAGAAATATGAACACCAATGAAGTCGTGGATAGCCATGCCATGAATGTGATTTACCACACTTTATGATGTACCATGAGGATCACCCACTAAGCATTCAGTTGTAGTAGTTGTTGAAGAATTTTACAGATCTTATTAAAAAATCAGTTATTCATCATTTGTATGATGTACTGTCCGCATTATTCTTAGTGTAGTAAGACCAAAATTAATCCAGGCTGAACAATCTCTTAAGGAAAGCTACGTGGCTGAGAAAGCACAAATAAATTATCTTTGTACAAAGAGATATATTCGTGCAGATTGCATTACACAATGGAATTTTACTCATGGTGTATTTCCACAGCTACCTGTGATCAAGGATAGTAACGGTTCACTTTGAGTGTGTGTGTGTGTGTGCATACAAGAAATTAGCGTTTAAAGCCGGAGTGTCAAACTCAAAATATTCCGATGGCCAATTCTTATTTTAGTTAATGTCTCGAGCGCCAACAAAGTACG
Source organism: Chionoecetes opilio (assembly GCA_016584305.1). Classification (NCBI taxonomy): domain Eukaryota; kingdom Metazoa; phylum Arthropoda; class Malacostraca; order Decapoda; family Majidae; genus Chionoecetes; species Chionoecetes opilio. The sequence goes on along the minus strand of JACEEZ010005621.1, from coordinate 63,276 downwards.
TAACATGTTTGCAGGACTGAAGTTTACAGCCTTACACGATGACTTAACTGGAATACGTTATTTGATTTTGATTAATTTTACGTAATAAACTAACACAAAATTACAACAAAATCATACATTAATTATATTATATTTTCCTTCATAACTGTCGTAATTTCACGGGCTGATAAACTTTACCATCCTCTCGCGGGCCACTTATGACAATCCCAAGGGCCACATTTGGCCCGCAGGCCATGAGTTTAACACCTAAACCCGAGAACTATGCATATAATTTATACTCTGTGGCATTATATGTTTCTGGCTTGATTAAAAAGATGACAACTAAATATGGGATTTGAATTTTTAGAAAATTAAGAAAGGGAAAAAGATGTTTTGTATTGGTCATGATATTTTTCCTAACCAAAATTTGGAAACTTTCAGGGCTCCAATGACACCTACCCCACAGCCAAGGACATTGCTTCAGCATAAAGAAATTCACAACACTCATCTCCCGGGATTGACTGCTCTCCACAAGTCTCTGGAAAACTACCCCATGGAGTTTGCAGACACTGAAGATTTACCAAACTCACACAGGAGTAATCATGGTTCTAACGTTTGGGGTGAAATATTGAATACATATGAGTGTACATGATACTTTCCATCCATTCTCTTCACATGTCAACCACTCCTCAGATAACTCATTTCCACTGCTTGAATCTTAGACCTCTGGTATTTATTCCACGTCCAAGTCTCACTTGTATATGTCACTGTAGGAAGTAATGTTGTCCCTTAATACCCTTTTTCACTTCCTTACTCAACGTCCTCTCATCATGCAACACAAATATCCCATTGCTTGCTGTCCATGTTGTGGTGTCTCTTATTTCTACTTCCATGCTGGATTATTAACACTCATTAATTCCTCAAAATATTCTATTCACCTTTTGACATCCTCATTTTCTCTCAGCATCTCTTCACCATTATTCCATCTAGTTTCTTTCTTTTTGTACTGTACTTCTTCCAAATATTCTCTAAAATATGTTCTCTCGTTTCATTCTCTCTAAAAATCTCACTCAGATTCCTTCCAAAATTTTCATCCACTTTCAATTTTTTTGTGATAACCCATTTCACTCCTTTTGCATGTGCTCTGTTTTCCTGCTATCCCTTACATGCTCAGACACATTTCTCTGTTGAGTGCAACAGTGCAACATATGCATGCCTCATGATCTATTACTTGCTTGACTTCATCTGTCCACCGGCATGCCATTTGTTTCCTTATTTTCACCTCTGTGCCCACCCAAAGACTACTGTATACAGTAGTCTTTGGCCCACCAATTGTTCCTTAACCCTTAGTATTCATTCTTTGAAGAACCTAAACACATTTTGAACCTCTTCTTTTTTTATATCTCTGATATACCACTCAATTCATACGCCAATTTCTGCCTGTAATCCCCCCAAACTTCTTCATTATCAATCTTTTTAAGACTAACCCCTCTCCTCTTATCCCTGGAGTGTTTTCAGAACATCTATATGTCATGCACCTTCATTTTCATTAATACTGCTAGGTGATTCATGCTTTCGATATTGCCTCTAACCACTTTCGCATCAGTTATCTCTCCTTTCAGTCTCCCATATGTGGCTATATAATTTATAAGGCCTTTCTAACCATTCTGTGAATTCCCTCTTCTCCCTGTATACCTATGTATCATCCTATGTTTAAAATAGCCTAAAACAACTCTTGTCGTGCAGATCACCAAATTATCAATATATTCTCATACTTCCCCAGTACACCCTACTTACCAACAATTTTCTTCTTCTTTAAATCTTATTTTTTATGGCATGCATGGCAGAAAATGCAGAGCATTGTACACTGGTTCTCACTTTTTCATCTTGTATGAAACGTTTGCATCTGTCCTTGCCTTCCATAATGAAATACAACACCAGTTGTGACCATTGCATACGTTAAAACCCCAAAGATGCAGTGCTATTATTATCTGCCTTATTGTTTGATATGTTAAAGTATCCATCTATGTGTCTGGCATCTGTAGTAATTTGATATCATTTAGTGTAAATTAGCTGTATGGCACTTGTTATTTTACATTTCCAATATCGTGCAGAAAACATAAATGGTAGTGTTGACTGTTGCCTTAATTAGAAGATATATATATATATATATATATATATATGTGTGTGTGTGGGGGTGATTGTTTGTTTGTTCTATTTGGTATAGTCAGGCTAATACTGTTTTACAATTATTACAGTATCTGTTTTGGTTTTTGCATTGTGTAGGTGATTCTAACAGAAGAGTCATTCATACTGCAATACCATTATTATCTGCCTATTGGTAATATGTCCATGATTATGATATCTGGCCCAATATTTTCTGGTATTCAACATTGCAACAGTCCTGCATGTACTGGATGTCAAGTCTAGCTGATGGAATTCCTTAATAAAATGAAATTGATCACTATGTTCTTCTATTTACCTTCTAATGCAATATATATACAGTCAAAATATAAGGTGAATAAAGTAATAGGAAGGGAATAAACGAAAAGGCAGGGTATGGGATGCTTAAATAGAAATACTTAAGACACCCCTAAAAAGCTGCTGTGTTTCGATTCATTTCCTGAAGATGGCGCAGCGTCCGTCCTCCAAACTTTAACACACACCCCTCTATCCTCTATATACTATCCTTGGTAGGTATTGTACGGCTGATAATTTAATTAAAAGATTATATATATATTACCCAACATACATAAACAAGAAAGAGAAAAATGCACTGGTTAAATGTATAGAGAAAAATATTCATGTATTGAGAGATTTAAAGTTGTCCACATATTTTTCAGACGACCCTATGGCCACCTGGCGAGAAGTGAAGTGAACTGCTAACAGTGATACCTCGAAATTGCAAGTTATGCTTAAAGTTTTTGGTGCACAGGTGCACATTACAACCGTGCCTGTTCCTACAGTACAGGTTAATAACAGCGACTGCAAAGTCCTTGCCTCGGTCTATGCTGTTGATTGGGCACTTGGTCATGATCCCGCAGATACCCAATATGATATGAATATGCTGCACTAAGACCCCACATGGCCAATATTTTGAGGAGTGAAACAATAGTTTCATTCCCAAGTAGACTGTCAATAAAACTCCCAAGGGCTAACTGTACTCAAGAACCCATGAGCGAAGTCCATGGCGACTTGGTTCGGATACATTACAACAAGTGTTTCCACTTATTGGAGAACAAATACCGCATTAATGAATAAAAACTTCATGCTATGAAGGCAGGCAGGTGAACAGGGAATCGCACTCTGTCATGTGTCCAGCAAAACTACTAATTATTACTCAGTCATGGCATCTATGCCACCATCTGCACCAGATATTATGCTCTATGACTTTTGCGGGAGAAAAAGTTTCTCTTGCTTGAGTCATACTGAGAAAATGATGACTGGAATCTTTAGCAAATAAGTGAGTTTTACAGTTTGGTCTGCTCCGTGTATGGCCAGCAAAAGAAATTGTGAGAAGAGCTGCTTGCTCTCCCTACTATGTTGTGTTTGGGAAAAGGCGTCGCTCCCATGACAACTATCAATTTTGATGCCGATGCAGCATCCTTGAGATGTACACTCAGGCAACTTATAGATGAGTGCTCAACAGATGGTACCCACCATCCTGAAGGATTTCCTGCATCCCAAGTGTTTCAAAGAGAGGACGAAGAGATGGATTGTCTCGATACTTATTCTCTCAAGGGTAAAGTCGTTGACAAAATTAAGGCCTTGACTGGCATTGCGGTTTTCGAGTACCCAAGGGTACCAACAACTGTGCGTCAAGGTGACATGATGGTCGTGATGCGAGTGGTAAGTAAGCAAAACCGTAATGATTACTATGCTGCAATGTACTGTGCTCAGTCACAAAAGAACTGTCACTCTGCATGACTTCTGCGGACGAACCTACTCCAGGGACGTCACGCAGATAGATACAAAATTTGCTGCCAAAGCATTAGACAAAGGTTAAGTGCCATGCGTTCTTCGGAGGAACCCAACGGTGTCTTCCAAAAAAAAACGGAGAAGTCTCTCCTGTACTCGCTCTCAACCCTTTTGTGCCTTGCCATGAAAAAGAACGTGTGGGACGTTGTTGACGTCCGTGCCAATATTGCTCAACTGCAATCAAGGTTAAGCGAAATTTTGAATGTGTCAAATATCACGATGGCCACAGATAGTGTCTCCTCAAATGTACGTCCTTTGTTTCAAAGGCGGAGGAGGTCATCCAGCGACACTATCTACCTGGGAGAAGTGGATACTTTGTGGTCCTGCTGCGGAGCAAAGTATTTCCCCTGTGAGCTGATCGTCCAAGGTGGTTCGCTATTGAAATACTGCAAACGTGGCTTGATAAATCTACCACGGAGGACCGATGCACCAGAGCTGTTGGTCCGTCTCATGATTTAAGATAGTGAGGAGGCGAAACACTTCAGAGCCTCAATCTATTGATACAACTCGGCTCTGGTATTTGCTAGTGGGAGAAGAGAAGAGAAGGGAACAGCAGGGAAAAAAAGTGAAGGGAAGACAATAATGGATCGTTTGAGATAATTTACTTCAGGAGGGAAAATTACCGTGGCGGAGAAAGTGATGATGATGTCAACGTGTCCGGAGATATGATCCAATTTTTTGTATCCACAGTCTCTCTCTCTCTCTCTCTCTCCTCTCTCTCTCTCTCTCTCTCTCTCTCTCTCTCTCTCTCTCTCTCTCTTCCTCTTTTCCTCTCTCTCTCTCTCTCTCTCTCTCTCCTCTCTCTCTCTCTCTCTCTCTCTCTCTCTCTATATATATATATATTTATATATATATATATATATATATTTATATCTTTCATAACCCCCTAACACAAACACACCTGGCTGCCCCACTGCCTTCACCTTTAACCCCGCGCCACCCAACACGTCGGCCGCCGGTGCTGGCCAGGCGTACACACACGTACGCAGCACATTAATGTTCCTGAGAAGTCGATTTGTGTGCAGCACCGGGAACGCCTCAGGTCCTGGGGGTGTCCTCTACCCCGCCCATGATAACATCCTCCCCTAGCGACCTCCATTTCACCACGACAACAACTTCTTCCAGCTCGTCTACTACTAATAATATTACAACCTCGACTCCTATTACCACTACGACTACTACATATTACTCCTACTTTTACTGCTACTACCTCTAATATTACTACTAATACCACTACTACGTATGCTACTCTACTACTACTGCTACTACTACTACTACTACTACTACTACTACTACTACTACTACTACTACTACTACTACTACTACTACTACTACTACTGTAAGGATGCAATAGAGATTACTCATGGAGTTATTCATAATTTATTCACGGACTCGATAGGAAGTGGTGTTGAAATGTTTTACAAGCAGTCGTCTCTCAGTCGGGAAATATAAGCTGATGTAGTAAGAAATAGTGTAAACGTTTTCAAACATCCCCGTGACCATGATGATTGACTCAGCATAGATTAATAACATCCGATTGTTTGTAGATTAAATACGTCATGTACTTTACAGTATGTCATTGGCCAATGTTTGAAGGACTGCCTAGAAGTCTAATACACTCCACCTTCTTAACACCTTCGCAATGTAGGAAAGAATTTATAATGGAGAGTTGAACAGGAGCACCCAAAGAGAGTAGACAATTATATAGGGAATGAGTTGAATGTTTCGCGCACCGACGTACCGAGTCGCCGAAATGTACTTTCGCTGTACAATTAACTGTTAATCATTTAGAGGGGTTTACTTCTATAAACAAAGACATAAAACGAGCCTCTATGTACTTTACCCTGAAACACAGGACAATGAAAGAGTACATTGTCATAGCCAGTTACCAGAACATATCTTCCAGCAGCATATCCAAAAAAAGTATACATAAACTATTACCGGGGACAACAGTGGCAGCAGCATAACGGGATCGAATGACCTCCGAAGAGAATTGCTGAAGTGTAGAAAAGTGCAGCAACGAACTTACTTATATGCGCCAGAGTATTAACTGTTATGTGACGAAGCCGCATCCTTACCATCTCGCTCAAGGCCGCAGCACCAATCACTCCCTGACATACCATTAACAAGAAACAGACAAACAACCTTCAAACTACCGTCCTATAGCTTTGACTTTCAGCCTTTCTAAAACTTTGGAATCTATACTTCATATGAAGATTCTTAAGTATCTGTCAGCGCACAATCTTCTATCTAATCGTCAGTACGGTTTCCTAAAATCGAGATCTACTGGCGATCTTTTAGCTTTCCTAACTGAATCTTCGCCATCCTCCTTTAGTTTTCGGTTTCTATCCTTCTCTCTATACTTTAATCTTAAGTTTCCTTTCAATCCGTTTTATTGCAGCTACTGTAGACGGACATTGTACTTCTCCTAAATCTATCAATAGTGGTGTTCATCAGTGTTCCGTCCTATCACTCACTCTTTCTATTATTCATAAATGATCTTCTAAGTCTAACTCAAAGCCCTCTCCACTCCTACACTAATGATTTTACCCTGCATTTTTCAACGTCGTTTATAACACGTCCAACTCAACAGGAACTAAGGGATTCACGGTGAGATGACACCGAGCGCCTAACTTCTGATCTTTCTATAATTTCTGATAGCAGCAAAGCAAACCTTGTTTAGTTCAATGCCTCAAAAACCCAATTTTTTCACCTATCTACTCGACAAAACCTACCAGATAACTATCATCTCTCCTTCAATGACACTCAACTATCTCCTTCTACAATGAACATTCTAGGACTATCCTTTACTAAAAATATGAACTGGAAATCTCACATCTCATCTCTTGCTAAAACAGTTTCTAAGAACTTAGATGTCCTGTGGCGTCTGCATCCATATTGTTCCCCCTCCCTGCTGCTTGCTCTGTACAGGGGCCTTATCTGCCCATGATGGACTATGTCTTACATGTTTGGAGGGGGGATCCACTCATACAGCTCTCCTAAACAGGGCTGAGTTAAAAGCTTTTCGTCTCATTAACTCCCATCCTCTGACTTACTGTCTTCAATCATTAAATCACCACCGCAATGTTGCTTTTCTTGCCATCTTCTACCGTTATTGTCATGCTCACTTCTCTTCTGAACTTGCTAACTACATACCTCGTACCCTCCCGCGGGCTCGCTGCACAATAATTTCTACTCACTCGTCCCTATTATGTCCATCTTCCTAATGCAAGAGTCAATCAGTATCTTTACTCTTTCAGCCCTTTCACTGGTAAACTCTGGAACTCTTCCTGTTTATATTTTTCCACCTTCCTACGACTTAAATATTTTCAAGAGAGGTGTCTTTTCAAGACACCTCCCGAACTAAATTGTCCCACATCCCTTTATTTATTATCATACTGTCTCCGATGATGCAGTAATCTTTGCTGAGTCGCTGGAGGTCCTGGTGCTGGCTCTCGAGGCGCTGCACGAGGAGGCAAAGCCTTTGGGACTTGAGGTCTCCTGGCTTAAGACCAAGGTCCATGTATTTGGAGGCTTATGAAACAGTACAGTATGTTCATGCGTGCGGCGAGAACATTGAGATCTTGGAAAGCTTTACATACCTTGGTAGCGCAGTCCATAATGACGGCGGGTCAGGTCAAGTCTTACGGTGGATTGGCATAGCCCACGGTGTTATGGACTCGCTCAGCGGGAGTATTTAGCGTTGTCGGTACCTGTGCAGGAGGACAAAGATCCGGATCTTCAAGTCGCTTGTGATCCCTGTCTTACTCTGTGGTTGTGAGACATGGACACTAAATAACGACTTGAAGAGACGAATCGATGCCTTTGGTAATAAGTGTCTTCGCAGAATCATGGGGTATCGCTGGGATGATTACGTGTCAAATCAGCGATTGCACCGTGAAACTAAATCAAGGCCTGCATAGTCCGTCAGCGCCAACTCCGTCTATATGGGCATGTGGCACGCTACCCTGAAACCGATCCTTCCCATCGGGTTGTATCTGTCGTATCTCCTCCACGCGTGGAGGAGGCCAAGGGGGCGCCCACAAGACTCGTGGCTAGGGCAAGTTGATGTTTCTTGTCGAGAGCTGCTTGGTATGGGAAGGGAGCCTGCATGGGGACTCGCGCGTGGTGACCCCCGGGAGTGGAGTCGTAGGGTGGGCGAGGGACGCGCCCCTCGGCGTATGCCCCCAATGATTGATTGATTGTCTTCTTTATAGGGACTGGCAACTAAGCGCGCTTTGTGTTACCACTTTTTTATGGCCTTGACCAGTCCGTTGTGAGTAAAAAAAAAAAAAAAAAAAAATATTATATATATAATA
>JACEEZ010005621.1:35000-50000 GCA_016584305.1 Chionoecetes opilio | reverse complement strand
ATCAACAGTTACTCATTGGAATTTTGTATGTATAACATATAAAACAACTATTATTTACATGTTATTAATTTTTTACTAACAAAAAATTGGTGGTACAGTTATATCTGTGAAAAATAAGGCAATTATATTTTTCCGTGTTGAGTGCTAATTTATTACTGTTCATCCATTTGTTTACATTACATTACATTATTTAATTATTCATTCATTGTTGACATCAAGACGCGTAAGTTTGGGTGGTTTTTATATAATGTGCAATCGTCTACAAAAAATAGAATTTTAAAGATGTACTACTCAAATTTGTAATGTCGTTAATATATAAAAGGAAAAGCAAGAGAGAGAGAGAGAGAGAGAGAATCTGCAGGCTGATCTTCAGAGCCCACATCGAGCGGTTCGCCCGAGAGGCTTCGGGGAAGCTGGCATCCATGAGGAGGATGTCATGACTCCTTGACAACAAGGGGTTGCAATTCCTCTACAAGGCGCAGGTTCGCTCATCCATGGAGTACGCGTACCTTGGGTCGGACAACGTAGCCAACAAGCACCTCACTCTCCATGACAAGGTACAGGTTCAAGTGGTGAGGCTCATCAGGGACAGCGGTGCCGGGCAGGAACCACGGCTCCACAGCCTTCAGTACCGCCGAGACGTAGCGGGCCTCACCGTGATGTACAAGGTGCATTAGCAGCGGGTGACTCACCTACAAACACTCCGGCAGCTCCTACGGCGGGCCCAGGTTACTACAAAGGCCGTTGCTCTAGCCCCTGCAGAGCTACTACAGCCCCGCTGCCGAACTTGGCACCACCTGCGTCAGTTCGTCTACTTCTACGTCAGCTGGTGGAATGCTCTCCTTGCCTCGTAGCCACGCCTTGGCTATAGGGAACACTAACTATGTCTCCTTTAGCCTGTAAATGTTAGAATTTTTATGTAATGTGAATAGTAACATACTCTGCATGATGTTTTGTAACTCTGTATAAATAAATAAAATAAAATATAAGAAAGAGAGACAGAGAGAAAGATAAATGTTGGGATTGTCTAATTATCTTGCTTTTTGTAATATTGTTTATGTATCGTTCTGGCAATAAAAGTTTTGAGGATGAACTAAATCACAAGATCGAGGAGGAAGGAGGAAGGAGGAAAGGAAGAGTGAGTGGACAGAGGAAGTAAATAACATCAAAAAACTAAATGGAAAAGAGGAGGAGAAAATAAGGAAGAAGACTGAGTTGCGAAGAAAAAAAGGGAAGGCATAACAATAAGAACAGGAGGAAACGAAGGGAGAAATAATAAATGTGAATGAAAAGTAATTACTTATGTGGATAAAATTGTTTTTAGAGATTTATTTTATCATTGTCCTTTATAATTGGCGTTTCGGGGTTGTGGTGGTGGTGGAGGGTTAGAGTGGATGTGGAAGAATGTGGTTGTTAAAAAAAGAGGCGCAGGAGGAGCAGGAGGAGGCCAGGCCCTTGGTGACCGTGGGAAAGGTTAAGTGTTTCAGGGCGACATTACCAGCACGACGATGGAAATAGAACACAGAAAAAAACGTTGATGATTACAGTTCACGTCTCCAGTATTTTGCTTCGTCTCTTCCACTTCCCTCTTCAATATATTTTTCCTCTTGTCTACTTGGCATTTCTTCCTTTCCTGCTCTCCTACTCATGTGTATTTACAGTTTACTTATTCCCTGCTTTCATCATTAATCCTGTTTTTATCTTCTTCATTTCCCGCCTTCCTTCCCTTCCTCATTATCTACCTACTTTGCAAACTTTTATTTTTATCTCTTGCCTCCTTGCTTCCTTCTTTCCTCCTCCTTCACCTTTCTATTCCAGCCATTTCTTCCCTATCTCAAGCTTCTCTATTCACCTCTATTCCTTCGTCATCTCTCTCTCTCTCTCTCTCTCTCTCTCTCTCTCTCTCTCTCTCTCTCTCTCTCTCTCTCTCTACCCGTCAGTGTGGCATGGTTGGTAGAGTCGTGAACTCGCGTGTGTAGCGTCCCTGCGCATTCGGTCAGCGGTTCGAGTCCACCAAGTTCGTCCTGGCGTGGTGGCGCTTTGTATAGTCAAAGACTACTCTGTACTGGACTTGCTACTCATTTTGGGCTTTTCCAGTGGAGGCCAGTTTTGCGATTCCTGTCATTTTCGAACATCACTCCCTTTTCCCTTCCTATATAGTTTATCAGTATATATGATATACCGTTATCTTCGTAAATGTTTGTTCTATAATATTATCAAATAAAAAACAGTAAAATGCAATAAAGAAATGCCATTATGAGAGAGTTAAGAAATATGCATGAACTTAATATTCACTTGAACTCATCGCCATTTAATATTTTGCGAGAAAACATTTTAGATGCTAGCGATAGAAAGAAGCGGATTTTCATTAGCTTTCCATTGCTATATTTCGTTTTCTGATAAATGAATCATAACCATGCATAAATTAGCGTTAACTAAAAAAATGACATCATCTATCGGGATAATTACCCGATGGATGATGTTATTTATTTAGTTAACGCTAATTTATGCATGGTTCTAATTCATTTATCAGAAAATGAAATATAGCAATGGAAAGCTAATTAAATTCCGCTTCTATTGATATGTTGCATGTAAAAAGTCTTCACGCAAAATATCAAATTGCGATGAGTTTAAGTGAATATAAGTTCATGCATATTTCTTCAGTCTCATAATGGAATTTCTTTAGTGTATTTTACAGTTTTTTATTTGATAATATTATAGAACAAACATTCACGAAGATAACAGTGTATCATTAATACTGATATGCCATAGTCTACTGTATTCATGGAACACTTTTTTACTTGCCGATACGATTGATGATGTAATTTTTTTAGTTAACGCTAATTTAGGCATGGTGGTAATTCATTTATCAGAAAACGAAATATATCAATGGAAAGCTAATGAAAATCCGCTTCTTTCTATCGCTAGCATCTAAAATGTTTTCTCGCAAAATATTAAATGGCGAAGAGTTTAAGTATATATTGAGGTCATGCATATTTCTTCACTCTCTCATAATGGCATTTCTTTAGTGTGTTTTACTGTTTTTTATTTGATAATATTATAGAACAAACAGTTACGAAGATAACGGTATATCATATATACTAATAAACTTTAGGAAAGGAAATAGGGGTGATGTTAAAAAATGGCAGGAATCGCAAAACTGGCCTCCACTGGTCATGGGCGGGTTGGCGCGGGGCACGAGTAGCAAGTCCAGTATAGAGTAGTCTTTGGTATAGTCAATAACCTTGTAGTTGGTACTTGCAAAGTGTCTAGATAGGTTCAAAGTATCTTATCTTATCTCTCTCTCTCTCTCTCTCTCTCTGCTCTCTAAGCTGCAAGGCCGAGATCCAACATCTGAAGGACAAGTGCAGGGCAAGGAATAGGATATTGAGGGCACTGTCATGGAAGGGAATGGGAGCTTCAGGCACCGTAATCTTGAGCGCATACAAATCCTTGGTGCGCTCACTTGTTGATTATGCCAGTCCTGTTCTCCTCAACGTCACCACCACAGATGCGAAATCCCTTGAAACCATACAGAATGAGGCGCTGAGGACCGTCTTGGGAGCTCCGAAATGGACCAAGATTGAAAACATGAGGGCGGAGACCCAAGTACCATCATTGACAGCAAGATTGAAAGTCATGACGGCCAACTTCCTCATAAAATCGTACATCAGAGCCGACCATCCAGATGACGTTCACACACAGCTTCATAACTATCATAAAGGTCAACGCGGTCAAGGCAGGTGGCTTAAGACGGCGGTAGCGATACTACAGCTTTTTGGAGTCGCCTGGGAGGCCATAAATACCGCCATCATCCCTCCAGAGCTTAACGCCACGGCCCATGGGAGGCCTCACTCATCACAACAGTCGTCAGACCACCATGGCGAAAGAAACGTGACTGCCTAACCGTGGAACTGAGGCAAGAATGTTTGCAAAACATTCAAGGCGTTAGGGAGCGACACGCAGCAGTGTACTACACCGATGGCTCAACAGATCCTGACGCAGGAAGATCAGGCGCGGCCTTTGTGTGCAAAGTGGGTGGCGAGGGTCCTGCCGCCACTGCCAACCGCATAATAGTGCAGTATGACTTGTCACAAAAACAGCTCCCGTAGGATTTGCGTGTCAAAATTGATTTTATTGTTTTTTTGGTTGACTTGAGGTTATGCTATGAGGAAATGGAGGGGGCCAAATTTTTCGACCCCTTGAACCCCCCTCCCCTTTTGGGGAGCGTTTTCTGTCCAGGGGGTCCCGGAACTGACAATACTACTAACTCCACTAATAATGAACCAATCTTTATGATCTTGGTATTATTTCAGGGGTTTCTGATGATGACAAATCCATTTATGAGACTTTCGAGCTGACCGGAAGTGAATATCATCAATTTCCGGCGGAGGCATGACGTCAACGGGGTCTGAACGGGGTCCGATCAACAAAATTTGTCACGATGTTAACAACCCTGTCATGTAATACCTCTTTTTCAGGGTTTTCAGGTACAGGAAGCTGAATGGAGCAGTTGTTTTTGTCACCAGACCACTCATTTTAGAGATAATGAATGTCATGAGGTATTAGCCTTTTTTCAAAGCATCAATTATTATTATTCACACCCAACTCACTGTTCGATAATTAATTGATATGATTTAGAAATGAAGGACAAAGATTGCATCATATGTTCAAAGTATTTACTAACATCATTCAGATGTTACCTACTAGTACTCAATGAAAACACTATATTTACTGTTTGAGTTTTTCAATTGTTTCATGAAAAGAGAGCAAGCATATCGCTCATATACTGTACATATATTTCTGGTGACAAAAAAGTACCTAGTTCCCGACTAGAACAACAAAACGCTTTGTGTCACAAACACAACTGACCAGATAAAATAATACAGCTAGCTTGCCAATATTGCACAATGTAAAAGCAAAAATGTTAGCTAGTGTTGACAAGAGATACATATTGTTTTACATCACTCATATACTGCAAATATTCGAAACAAGAACAACAAAACGGTTTATGTGACACATATAACCATGATAACTGACCAGATAAAAGAATACAGCTATATCGCCAAAACTGTAGTCCACACTACAACGTAGATAGATAAGATAACATCAATCGAATAACAATCATGCTATATCGACTAGAACAAGAAACCATTACAAAACAAAACTACCTAAAAAAACTCAGAAAGTTTATAACAACAAGAATAGCTATGCTACATGTCGAAATGCTACATGTCTTTGGTTAACACCCCAACATCATCTTCATCGGGTCGTTTGACGTGTCCGCCCATTCCTGGGTGGAATTGAGCAATCACCCCCATCCCTTTACACAGGGAGTGCCGGAAGGCCTTCTTACAACAACTACACCTTCTCTACATCCAGCTTTACATGAACACTTCGTCAGTTCAAGCACAGCTCGAGGGGCAGGTAGCGTCAGACACCTCACCGGAACGTAGACTCCCTTTTCTAGACTCCAGCCACTTTGATCAATTGGAGAAAGAATAGGACAACTGGTCACGTAGGACCTGTCACGCATTGCTATATAATTTGTGCGCGTGATATGCGACATTAATGCAGCACGAGTTGGCGGCAGCATCTCACCCCCTAGGTTTCTTGAGCGGAACATCTCCCATCGCCAGATGTTCACACCTTTCTTTACAAAATCAGGCAGACAAAATCCACCTGTGGCATTCATGCGCTGAAGGATACCTTGCTCTAAACGCTTCTCTAGGTCGAGGATTTTTTGATAGTCGCAGCCGATGTAGAGATCAGACAGGTTGTGGACGAGATTCTTATCACGCACTCTGGAGTGGATAGCAAGAGACAAGCCTATAGACAGTGGCGTCTGGACTGTCTGCTCAAACTTGCTCTCCTTTGCCTGATATTTCACCTGGTTATCACTTCGGGTGTTCTGAACGAGGAACTGGCATGCAACATTAGTGGTTTTGTCCACTTCCTGGTTGCGCATCTTCGACATTTTCAAAACATGTGGGCCAAAGAGAAGGCGACTGACGAAGAACTGAAGTAGTGGAGGATTCTCGAAGTCATCAAAGCTGCCTTTGAACGACCAATCGCGGTGATGTAGCATCTCGTCTCGCAATATGTCAGCTATGTTCTTTAAGTTTCCGATGAGCTCACCACTATCTAGCATGGAAGACTGATACTCCATTGCCTTGCTCACAGCTGTTTGAAGAGCAATTTTGTCAAGCTCATTTTGTCGAACTGATTTGATGAAGCGGACGTTTTGAAAGGCGTTTTAGTAATTAGGCCTTTTCAGGTGCTTGCGGTAGTTTCCTGTGCTACTAACTTCTACTGGTACCTCTTCAAAATTGACAGGTATTCATCGTTCAGTTCAGCCATAGTCACGGACACATCGTCATCAACTAGGGTGTTCTGGACAATGAGGAGGAACTCTTCATCACACAGGGAACGGATAACCTTCATGTCATCGAATTTTACTTGTGTGCAGGTGCGCTTCGCATACTGCAAGGAATTGCGGTGGTAGTACTTCTCGAGAGCGGCTGCATCTCCTACTTCCTCCAAATCAGACACACAAGTCCTAACTGATCATCTCGAGTTTTTCCCGTTTAATTGGCAGGAAAGTGTGACCCCTATTGTCTGAGAAGACACGGTGCAGAGGTTCAGAACCATCATCAGAAAAAAATATGCATGATGCAAACATGCATGCTATGGCTTTCTGGGTAGTTTTTGTTCGTTTAAGGCGGGAGCCTACTTCAGCGGATGGACGACCGGGTCCTCGCCGAAAGCAGCCAGGGCTGTTGAAATCTGTTCTCTTAGCTCTCAGTCTGTCAATTTTGGTCTTGTTAACAATTGTTTTTCGACACTCACTATGATAGTATACTGGAGCTCGATCAGTTTCACTCAAATTTTCTAGGCGATCGGTAAGGATCTGCAAATCATTTTGACCTAAGGCCACCCTCTCTTTGCAATAGTCCAGAAGTTCTTTGAGCATTGCAGGATTGCTGACAAGTGTGCGAGATCCAGTTGCACCCTCATGACAGGTGATACAAGCAGCCCTCGTAGACATGGCTGCTCAAGGGTCTTGACTTTAGCCAGTCTATACGTCACACCTGAAACCAAAAGGTGAAATATAAATGTCCTATATATGTTACAGAGGATCCAAGATGTCTTATCTCTAAAATGAGTGGTCTGGTGACAAAAACAACTGCTCCATTCAGCTTCCTGTACCTGAAAACCCTGAAAAAGAGGCATTATATGACAAGGGCTGTAACATCGTGACAAATTTTGTTGATCGGACCCCGTTCAGACCCCGTTGACGTCATGCCTCCTCCGGAAATTGATGATATTCACTTCCGGTCAGCTCGAAAGTCTCATAAATGGATTTTTCATCATTAGAAACCCCTGAAATAATACCAAGATCATAAAGATTGGTTCATTATTAGTGGAGTTAGTAGTATTGCCAGTTCCGGGACCCCCTGGACAGAAAACGCCCCCGCAAAAGGGGGTTCCAGGGGTCGAAAAATTTGGCCCAATCCATTTTCGCACAGTATAACCCCAAATCAACCAGGAAATGCAAAAAAATATATTTTGACACGCAAATCCTACGGGAATACAAGTCATACTGCACTACAACCACAGCCTCTGCGCGGACCTCGGATTTCTCCTCCTCCACGCAAACAGAACTAACAGCCATATCTATGGCTCTGGATCACGCCCACACCACCCACAGCCTCAACATCAACACTCTCATCGTCACGGACTCCATGACCGCCATAGCTTCCATCAACAAGCAGGACACTGAGAATATCCATTTGACACGCGCCATTCGTGCGGCAGTCAAGACCATCTACAACATGGGCAGGAGCGTCACCGTCACCTGGGTCGCCTCCCATGTTGGCATATCAGGCAATGAGGAAGCGGACGCCTTGGCCAAGCAGGCGACCATGAATGACGCAGTGACTGTCGTTATTCCCAGGACCCTCCAACAGCTGCGGGGCACAGTGAGGCGCCGGGCAGAGGGACAGAGACGGAGGGTGCAAGACCAGGAAGCATGCCGCGGCAGCTCGAGTGCCCGATGGTTCACCGATGTGGCCGCTGGGTGCCCGCCCCCACCACCACGCCCCCTAAACCGGCTGTGCGAGGTGGTGAGATCCAGGATCAAACTTGGGTACCCTTATGGATGGGAAATCGGCATCAACACGCCGGAGGAAGGGAGACGCTGCAGACTGTGTGCAGTTGATGATGGGCACACCCTTGCTCACTACCTTCGTGACTGTGGCCACGTCACCCGCCAAAGACAACAGTGTTCTGTGCCCTCACCCACCCTTGCTGAACTTGCGTATCACTTCATTAATATCCTCCCACAAACACTAAATGTGCATCCAGAATTATGTGCCATTAGGTGATTAATCTAAGGAAAATAAGAACTATAATGATCTTCGTATGTGCCTCCTCTTATCTGTATAGCTTACTACAACTCTCTCTCTCTCTCTCTCTTCTCTCTCTCTCTCTCTCTCTCTCTCTCTCTCTCTCTCTCTCTCTCTCTCCTCTCTCTCTCTCTCTCCTCTCTCTCTCTCTCTCTCTCTCTCTCTCTCTCTCTCTCTCTCTCTCTCTCTCTCTCCTTCGCTCGCTCTCTCGCACTCTCTCTCTCTCTCTTCTCTCTCTCTCTCTCTCTCTCTCTCCTCTCTCTCTCTCTCTCTTCTCTCTCTCTCTCTCTCTCTCTCTCTCTCTCTCTCTCTCTCTCTCCTCTCTCTCTCTCTCTCTCTCTCTCTCTCTCTCTCTCTCTCTCTTTCTCTCTCACGGTGGATTCAGTACTTAATAATATATAATGTATGATATTTATGGTTATATTGTGGTTATATTATTTTACTCCTACATTCTCTTATTCTGCATATCGTAATTTGACTTTATTTCCACACCACCCAAGGTGTGGAAAATAACCGCGCCTTAACTTTTACCCCTTTACCAGGGGTAAAAGTTTAGGCGCGGTTATTTTACAGAAGTTGCCCCAATAGGCCTATTATTCTATTTCTAACCACCATGCGTGCATCTGCGAAGACTTACTATGAATCATCATCAGACGATGTGAAAATGATGGTGAAATAATAAATTAAGATATCAATCACCACTTCTCCCCTTGCATCGTGTGTTTGTACTATATGTTCTGAGTATATGACAGTATTTGTCCAGTTTTATGTTGTGATAATGTTAATTGCTACATGAGTGAGTGCCCTCAAATATGCTATCAAATATTTTTTTTTTTTTTTTTTTGGACACATGCATTAAATTGGTGCCCATATTAACTCAATTGGGTTGTATTGACAGTGATAAGGGGGCAAGCGCACAACCCTATGGCCATGATCTAAGGCCGTCTTGTCGACAATGTAGTCGGTGTCGGCAGCAGTGATGTGTTGAGTCACAAATTGCATGATCTCAGTCTCGAGGAGACCTTCTTGTACTGTCACTCCCTTTTTCTCCAGCAATTCTTTCATTGTAGCTTTATTGTTTGAAGCTGTTGAAGGCTTATGTATCGTACTGGAGTGATATGATGAATTATTCATCACAATAATTATTGTGACGAATTATCTCTCAGAAACACGGTTTCAGACTCAACTGTTACTAACATTCTTTCATTGTTAATTATAATTAACGATGGAAGAATGTTAGGTAACAGTTGAGTCTGAAACCACTTTTCAAAGATATCTGCATTCATCTGATTGAAATAATTGCCGTCATCTCTTACCTGGAAGACAAGGGCGGCTCCGGGAGCAAACTTTTTTTTTCCTTCCGGCGTGCAGAATAATCAAGCGGCCTCCTTTCCTAGTCGAAACCTTGACTCCCAGAGCCTTGTCGGAATTGCTGTCTACCCAGCATTTAGAACATGTGTAGTTCTGAACAATCCAAATATCGTCTAGGTAGATAATGTTTCTGTCAAAACTTGACAAGAGGACAAGTGCCCTCATATTTCTCAAGAACTTGCAGTGTGCATAGATTACATCATTGCGTTCCAGCAGAAACTTCCGTCCGCCAACACTTGCAGAGCGAAATCGTATTTTCTTCTTTATTTATATTTATTTAAATTCTTCTTATTTAAATTTTGCTTCTTTGCAGATTCTTGCCACCGTTCTCTCCCTCATTTTGGTTGCTGCAGGTGTCCGACAAGCAACCTTCGTAACGTCTTCAATAATCCCTCTATTCTTCTTCTGCTTCTAAAAATACTGGTTGATGTTGAAGACAATTTCTTTGGCTTGGCTTCGCAGTTGTGCAAAGCGTGTTGGCTTTGCTGCCATTGTTATCTGTGTGAGGATGATAACCAATTGAATGACGTGCCAGAAGCCGTGACTTGTGGTAGGTCGTTGTGTCAGATGCTGCCGAGTTATAGTTTTTTGTATATTTTATAGAAGGACTTACACCATGAAACTGTAAATAACGAATACTTTTCAAAGACTCAATCAATCATTGGGGGCATACGCCGGGGGGCGCGTCGCCTCGCCCACCCTACGACGCCACTCCCGGGGGTCACCACGCGCGAGTTCCCATGCAGGCTACTTTCCCATACCAAGCAGCTCTCGACAAGAAACATCAACTTGCCCCAGCCACGAGCCTTGTGGGCGCCCCCTTGGCCTCCTCCACGCCGGATTGTCTCTTACAGATACAACCCGATGGGAAGGATCGGTTTCAGGGTAGCGTGCCACATGCCCATATAGCCGAAGTTGGCGCTGACGGACTATGCAGGTAATAGGCCTCGATTCAGTTTCACGGTGCAATCGCTGATTTGACACGTAATCATCCCAGCGATACCCCATGATTCTGCGAAGACACTTATTACCAAAGGCATTGATTCGTCTCTTCAAGTCACTATTTAGTGTCCATGTCTCACAACCATAGAGTAAGACAGGGATCACAAGCGACTTGAAGATCCGAATCTTTGTCCTCCTGCACAGGTACCGACAACGCCAAATACTCCCGCTGAGCGAGTCCATAACACCGTGGGCTATGCCAATCCGCCGTAAGACTTCTTGACGTGACCCGCCGTCATTATGGACTGCGCTACCAAGGTATGTAAAACTTTCCAAGATCTCAATGTCCTCGCCACACGCATGAACAGACTGTACTGCTTCATCTAGTAAGTCTCCAAATACCTGGACCTTGGTCTTGAGCCAGGAGACCTCAAGTCCCAAAGGCTTTGCCTCCTCGTGCAGCGCCTCGAGAGCCAT
The DNA here is from genome assembly GCA_016584305.1 of Chionoecetes opilio. Classification (NCBI taxonomy): domain Eukaryota; kingdom Metazoa; phylum Arthropoda; class Malacostraca; order Decapoda; family Majidae; genus Chionoecetes; species Chionoecetes opilio. The sequence continues at coordinate 38,802 of JACEEZ010005621.1, read as the reverse complement.
CACCAGGACCTCCAGCGACTCAGCAAAGATTACTGCATCATCGGCAAAAACAAGATCAGTGATCTTGGTGTTGCCGACGGATGCTCCACAATAACTTTGATCTACAACCTTGTCCAATACCCAGTCCATACAAGCGCTGAAAAGTGATGGGGCAAGGACGCACCCTTGCCTCACTCCTGTATTCACAGGAAAGAAGCTGGATACACCTGCTCCACACTTCACAGCACTCTTCACTTCTACACAAAGACTGCGATATTTATATTATAAATTTATTTTCTTATTTGTATTCCTGGTATTATATCCCTTCATATGAATATGTATTTGAAATATATATGAATATGTTAATTTTCCGGCCTCGGACGCAGCTTGCCAAAATCGAGTGTTGACAGTCGCAACGCAAGAGTTTCATGTTTTTTATTTTACTAGGAAATTAACATATTTTTAGTAATGTTCCCTTACATTATCTTATACATATGATTTTGACATTATTTACCCACCTTGACCTATGGTGAAAGCCAATTAGAGTGACAGAACATTATCTTAGTAACACTGGAAAATATATTTGCCACGTCGTCTCTATAGTTGTATAACTGTCTTATTAATTATGTTTACTGTTCTTTCATGCTGCATAATATTTACGTTAACATTTTATCAATACGTCTCTTTCGAGATGGTTTTTACAAATATCACAAAAGTTAAGCTCAATTATGTTCAATATGTGGCATAAGCGCATTCCCCCCCAAACCGCCAGTTAAAGCCGGTTCGACTATAGTAGTAGTAGTAGTAGTAGTAGTAGTAGTAGTAGTAGTAGTAGTAGTAGTAGTAGTAGTAGTAGTAGTAGTAGTGATGATAAAAGGAAATACATAAATTGTTCTTCAAAATCAAAATCTTTATTAAGCTGATGCACTCATATGCTAAAGTTATTTCCTCTCTCTCTCTCAAATCTGTTGTAACAGATAAATAGATAGATAGATAATTTACTGACCACAATTTATAAAACTTTATCTTCTACAACACATTTTCAGTCATATTGTCCACAAAAGTGTTTTTACAGTAAACTTTACAAAAACTTTCTCACATGCGCACATATAATCCTTCAAATTCACTTTCTGACAATATAGTCTGGCAGCCACCAGGCTCAACCTTGTTTTAGGGTTTTAAGTTTTTTTCAGTGGATTTTGTTTGCCCATATATCCAGTTTGAAAAATATCTTGGTTGGCTCGCTGTCAACCTTGGGAAATTTGAGATAATTAGCATAAAACAAAATGGCCGCAAAGGAAATATCAAAATACATAATATACCATAATTCCCTTACAAATTGACATAACCGGTCAACCAATACATAGATTCCAGGGTATTTTGACCCAGATCATTCATTTCTGGTATTTTCATATCCAAAATGACCACCATTTTCAAAATGTCTGCCTTTTTTTTGTGTGTGAATTTTTATACTTATACTAGTATATAAGAATAGTACTTGTTCAACATGAAAGTAATAAAGATTGACAGTTTTTTTAGTCAGATCGTTTTGAGTCCTCGATTTCTTATGGGCATAAATTCATAATTCTTGAGGTAATTAGTAATCATCCTCATCATCCTCATCAACTGCTGTTCGTGTTTGATCATTGCAACATTCAATGGAGGATTGACATGTACAAAACATTGTGCATGGTAGCCTCGACTTGTTACATGCGTATCTTGAGAACTTACATGGCTGTTTACTTGAACATGTGCATCTTATCAACTTTAGTATATGATTCGGTGCTAGCTGAACATTGGTAGGGACTGTTGTAGGCAGCAGTGACTTTGTTCTGCTTTCTTTGATCCATCCATAACTTGTAGGTTCCAAATCTGGTGGATCTAGTTGCAGGGCATTCTTGACATTCATGTTTTATTGGAACATGTTCACAACATGTTTTATTGGAAATCAACATAAATCCACCTATCTTATGGTTACAAAGGTAATATCCTACATAAGCAGTTATTGTATTTGCAGAAAATTAATGGCAGATAGACATGTAAAATACATTTTTTTTAGAGTGTATTATTATGATAAGAACAGTACTACGAGGTCAATGTTTCCTTTTTGGAATCGGGGAATCGTGTTCGATGTCGTGCAACACTTTGCAGGAAAAACTGCAACTGCTCCTCGTTCCTCGTAAGTTTGCCATTGTACTCTTCGACCAACTGCACAGCCCTTTCTGCATGGTCATTAGTAACCTGGATCGCTGAAACAACCGCTTTGGCTTGTTGGAAGTCGTCAAGTGTGTCCCACAGACTGGGGTCGCTGCTGAGAAAGCCTTCCTCCAGTTTAAGCTTTTTGAAAAAACCCATAGACGCCCGTGTCGCAAAAAATGACAAATTCAAGTTTTCTGGAAGAGGGATACGCTTGAGTGGCTTCTCGCTGCCCTCTTTCTGTTTCATGGCTGAAACGATATCCCGTTTTTCTTTCACTGACACTTTGGGATCGAAGAGTGTCATCGGGATAAGCTCTTCCGATAAGTACCATAGGTGGTTCCCAAGCTTCTGCTCAACAGTTTTTCTGATGTTCTTACTAGGGTAGTAGGGTACGTTTTAACCCTTTGAAGAAGGTGAAGATCCTCACGGGCACTGGCAGCAGCACTAGGCGACATGAACCATGTCTGCATGTACACCCAGATGCCAAAGAGAGCTAACTCCCTGAATGCTTCTCCCTGTTTCTTAGTTAACTTGAACTGTCGTCGAAAGAGTCATATCTTGATTGAGTAAATCACCTTTGACATCCACCTAGCATGATGGATAGGGCCTGGATACTTGAATTTTATTCTTCTGCCATCTACCTCACGAACATCCAGAAACAATAAAGCTAATTCTAAAGATTCTTTGCAGTCATCTCGGATTTTACCCTGCTTCAACATGCCCAAAGCGGAATCTACTAGCTCTTTCTTCTCCTCTTCCGGAATGTCGCCAATACCACCTTCAAACTTTTCCTGGTCAATGTTTGGTCAATACTCTCGGAATCTCTTGAAAAGTGGCACATTAGGTCCTGAAGTGGTATTAAAGCTTGCTCAAAATGCGGCTCCGTACACCAGTTCCATGATATGATGCCTACATGGAAAGTACAGAAGATCTTTGTTTAACTTTTGTTCGAGAAGCACACAGGCCCCAGTTCGACGTCCTGTGTTCGAAACCTTTGTATCGAAGCTCATCCCAACCACCTCGTCTCCAATTCCCCATTGTTCAAGCTCAGCAACGATTGCAGTAGATTGAGCATTTCCTGTTCCCATTGAAATCTTGGGAACTCCGAGCAATTGGATGGCCTCCTTATTTGAGATAAGGACCGGAAGCCGACCGACGGTCTTATGGCTTGTGAGGTCTTCAAATAATTTGCCATCCCAGTGGACTATGAATGGACCCACAAGTGCAAGCTGTTCCTTCGAAGCCAGTGCCGTTGCCGACCTGTCGCTCTCCCTAAGGTGCTTAATGGTGGACCGGCTAATGGCGTACTCAGAAATGTCATGGCCTGGGCTCCTAACCGTTTCCACAACGATGAATGGAGCACTGCGGTCACTGACCTTCGTTCTGTCTAGTGCTGAAGCGAGACCATGGGTCATGATGACTGTCTTGAGCCGCAGTTTTTTTCTAGGAGATGAACTGGTGCTGGGTTCATTAGGACGAGGTTCTCTAGCTACAGCGCCAATTAATTAAGGTATTCTTCATGATCAACATCACTGTCAGTAATATAATTTCCTTCTTCACTTCCAGAATTAAATGAGAATTCCAATTGGACCGTCGATGTTGCCTCCCGGTCTTGATTTGCAAC
>JACEEZ010005621.1:0-25000 GCA_016584305.1 Chionoecetes opilio | reverse complement strand
TATATTAATGAATTCACAGACAAGACTGTTGTTAGTATGCTTCAATAAGTCCAGGTTAAAATCCACTATTATATGAATACCATGATATTTTATGTTATTTGCTAATGATAATAACGAATATGTATAGCATTATATTCCATTAATTTGTCAAGAAAACTATTTACATTACCACTTGGAGGTCTATATATGCACATAACTAAGAATATCTTCTCCGTATTACCTTAACATAAATTCTGAAGCATTCTATGGAAGAATAAAAATCTAAACATATTGAGGACATATAGGCATTAGTGACATATAATGCTACACCACCTCCACATCTACCTCGACAATTATTAGTGTAAAGGTTATATCCCGGCATCTGGTACACTGAAGCATGATCATAATCAAGTCTTGTTTCGGAAAAACCAATAACATCAAATCTTAAACATGAATGCGACAAGACTGAATCAGTAAAAAACTGGATATTTGAGGGAACAGAACGTATATTCAGACTAAGTATTGTAAAGTTAACATCACTACTTTGTGTAGAAAAAGAATCAAGAAATATATATTTAGACTTTGGAACATTCAAATGTCTTGTTTGTATATAGAAATGATTTACGTCTAACTCATTGTTGTATTTATCATCTAAAACAGTAAAGGGATCGAAGTTTAACTTATCAATATAATCATTAGAAGTTACGGATCTGCTTAATCCGTCAGAGTTTATAAGATTTAATAAATTTGCGTCATCAATATAAGCAAAGGGTAATTCGTCAAAATACATAATTCAACCACAACAACTTCACGTAGACCTACTCACTGGTGAAGCATTCACGTGCCTCTTTTCTTTATACGATCTCGTAGTTATCGCTGAGGATGGTCTGAAGCCTCACTTGATCTTTTCCCGTCCGCCGCTTACACCTTTCATGTCAAGGACTGCATCACCGCCCCCCACAAACCCGGGTTCAACAGCATTCCCCCCCTTGGAAGTCATGGTCCCACCAGCGATGCTGCTGCGATACGAATACCACCGGAGGAGGAGTGACCATTAGCACCGGGACCGGGAGCTGGCTTGCTACTGGAAGTTGCGCTTCCAGCCGCCGCACGCGATGTCACACCACCAGCGCTACCACTGGAAGTCGCTGAGGCAGCGTTATTGGGTCGTTGGATAGTTCTTTCCTTTATGATGAGCTTTGTGAACTTGAAAAAAGCGATTTTACCTTCCTATCTCCTACATGTGCATGTATGAATGTATGTAGGCTATACGTGTGGAAGTATTTATGTGATGTATATATGTATTTATGTACGTATATTTATGTACTAGCCGCAAAGCCGCCCTTCGGGCGGACTTTTTGGCTAGCTCCTGCGGAGGGCTATTGGTGGGCCTTCGGCCCACCACCTGCGTTTGGTGGGCCGAAGACTCTCCAGATAGCCCCTTCTAACTTTCATGAAATCATGGATGTAGAAATGTATATTAACGCCAACCCATTCACATCACCCCCCACCCATTCACTCACCCATTAACCATCACCACACACGCATTCACTCACCCATTACCCATCACCCCCCACCTATTCCCTCACCCATCACCCCCAACCCATCACCCCCCACCCATTCACTCACCCATCACCCCACACCCATTACCCATCACCCCACCCATTCACTCACCCATTACCCATCACCCTACATCAAGGTTTCCTCAATTCTCGCAACCCACTTTTTTTTCACAATTCTCGCTAATAGGCTGCTAAAAAAAAAGAACAAAAAAGTGATCGGATCATCTTATAAGTGGGCTTAAAACCTTCCCCTGGTCGACCCGATTCCAAAACTGTGCCATATGAGGGGATTCCGCCACAGGGGGCGGCACCCAGAGCGGACAGACAGACACACACACACACTCACACACACACACACACACTTTCGCTTATATTATTATAGATATGTATGATGTTTGTGTGTGCTAACATGTATGTGGATTTATTTATGTGTACTTTGTGTGTGTGTGTGTGTGTGTATGTGTGTGTGTGTGTGTGTGTGTGTGTGTGTGTGAGTGTGTATTCATCTAGTTGTATTCATCTAGTTGTATTTTACAGGGCCTGAGCAACGCTCGTATGGCCCCGTCTCCATATCAACATTTTTATCATGCATCCTTAGTGCTTAGTTTTGGCCGAAGCCAGCACCCCGGAGAGCAGGTCACAAACCCCGGCTAACACCCGGTACCCATTCACTGCTGGGTGGACAGGGGCTCGGGTTTTAAGGAAACAGCCCATCTGTTTCCGCTCCGCCCGGGGATCGAACCCGGGACTTCTCAGTTGTGAACCGAGCGTGCTACCCCTACACTATGGAGTACATGCGTATGTGTGTGTGTGTGTGTGTGTGTATGTGACTGTGTGTGTGTGTGTGTGTGTATACTAATGGAATGTATTTTATTCCCAGGTGTTAGGTGTTACATCTTGATTATATATTATATTTTTTTCTTCTTCATGTTCTGGGATTACTTGAAGGGTGTTGAGGATGAAATACGTAAATATTGTATTGTATATAACTATATACGTAAAGTTGTCATGTATCGTCAGAATGCTGAGATGATATTTACATGATGTCTGCTAAGGAGCCATCTATGGCTCTGCAGACTACGCCATATTCAAGTACAATAAATATATATTTCAATGTATGTTTTCTATAATGGCAATATATCAATCAAAATAAGAATAAAAATAAAATATATAGTCGAGACGTGTGTAGCCATTGTGGAGAGAACACCAGTACATCACTTCTTGTCTCCCTAAGACGACGCAGAAATAAGTATGTAGGTGAAGAAAATCGATCACTGATCATTTGTCATTACGTGTACATGTTTGTGTGCAAAGCCAATCTCGTACTACATAATTTTTCTTTCATTAAGTTCCATTTTTCCTTGCTTGTGTTCGTGTGCACTAATATGTGTGTGTGTGTTTGTGTGTGTGTGTGTGTGTTAAGGTGCAGCACACAGGTGTCTAGGTGGGCGGCATCATCGCCATGGAGGTGTTAGCTTGACGGCGTCGCGAGCGCAGGTGAACCACTGCCACCACTGTCATCACGATGACGATGAGAGCCACCCACACAGACACGCCGATGATCAGGGAGTTGTTATAATCTGTAACAAGGGTGTCTCATGAATGATTTCATCCATCTACGCTTTTTCCCTAAATTGTATATATTTACATATATTAAGAATGTGAAATGCACACTATAGCTATATTGATGATGCAAAGAATGATGAATGTATTGATGTAGGTGAGTCTTGACAGACTTACCATGTCCACTATCTGGTCCATATTGATAGACACAATACGGCTCACTCATCAGCTCCAACGTCGTGTTGGGGAAAGCCGCCACACAGATGGGCTCCCCATAAGGACTCGTGGCGGTGTAATTCTTGATAGTGAAACCCTTTTCCTGGAATATCAAAGAGGAGGCAACGTTGAAGGCAAGTTACCTGTACAGTACATTACCTGCTTCCTCTCCGGTGACGCCTGCATGACCGCTGCACTGTAGTGTTGCTAAAGGTGTCTCGTCTGATCAGCCCAAACGGGGAAGAGGTCAGAGTACACCTTCTACAGGAATCAGTCTGCTATTGCCAACCCTCCCCAGCAGCAGAAGGGTTACTGTAGCTACACCTTCTACATGAATCAATCTGCTATGGCCAACCCTCCCCAGCAGGAGAAGGGTTACTGTAGCTACACCTCTTGCAAGCACTAAAACCGCCCCTCCTCCACTCTGTAAGCCTAGGAAAGGATGGTAACAGTTCGACCCTCGGTAATAATGAACCACCCAGCCTCGTCAGGTGAGGTCTTATCCTTCACCTCCGTCAGGTACCACCTGGAAGGGAGCCACCGCGCCCTCGGGGCCTCGAACGTGACCCCAAACTACGCCGGCAGGTTGGCGCGGCTGTTCACAGTCACACCAGAAGGCGTGATGTGAGGGAAACATGTTCTTGGCTATTATAGCTAATCGTAACTATTATACATGGTGACTAAAGACTTAATTATGTCATCTGTGTTTAACTTAAGACATCGAGAACAACTGGATGGAATGCCGCGCAGGGAAAGGAAGTGATAGATGAAAATGAAAGGATGCCGAAAGAGAATGAAGATATACAAAAAGGAAGATCGGAATATTTGAAGGAATTTACGAATGTGAGGTCTCGAGGGAAAGCCTGAGAAGGAAAAAGGGTAGGAGAACGTATGGAGAAGAAGATATGCGGTACAGGCATTTGAAAACCCAAAGACTACTCTATACTGGACTTGCTACTCATTTTGGGCTATTTCCAGTGGAGGCCAGTTTTGTGATTCCTGCCATTTTCGAACATCACTCCCTTTTCCCTTCCTATGGTTTATCAGTATATATGATATACCATTATCTTCGTAAATGTTTGTTCTATAATATTATCAAATAAAAAACAGTAAAATGCAATAAAGAAATGCCATTATGAGAGTTAAGAAATATGCATGAACTTAATATTCACTTGAACTCATCGCCATTTAATATTTTGCGAGAAAACATTTTTGATGCTAGCGATAGAAAGAAGCGGATTTTCATTAGCTTTCCATTGCTATATTTTGTTTTATGATAAATTAATCATAACCATGCATAAATTAGCGTTAACTAAAAAAATAACATCATCTATCGGGATAATTACCCGATGGATGATGTTATTTATTTAGATAACGCTAATTTATGCATGGTTCTAATTCATTTATCAGAAAAGGAAATATAGCAATGGAAAGCTAATTAAATTCCACTTCTAATGATATGTTGCATGTAAAAAGTCTTCACGCAAAATATCAAATTGCGATGAGTTTAAGTGAATATAAGTTCATGCATATTTCTTCAGTGTCTCATAATGGAATTTCTTTAGGGTTTTTACAGTTTTTAATTTGATAATATTATAGAACAAACATTCACGAAGATAACAGTGTATCATTTATACTGATATGCCATAGTCTACTGTATTCATGGAACATTTTTTACTTGCCGATACGATTGATGATGTTATTTTTTTAGTTAACGCTAATTTAGGCATGGTGGTAATTCATTTATCAGAAAACAAAATATATCAATGGAAAGCTAATGAAAATCCGCTTCTTTGTATCGCTAGCATCTAAAATGTTTTCTCGCAAAATATTAAATGGCGAAGAGTTTAAGTATATATTGAGGTCATGCATATTTCTTCACTCTCTCATAATGGCATTTCTTTAGTGTATTTTACAGTTTTTTATTTGATAATATTATAGAACAAACAGTTACGAAGATAACGGTATATCATATATACTGATAAACCTTAGGAAAGGAAAGAGGGGTGATGTTCTAAAATGGCAGGAATCGCAAAACTGGCCTCCACTGGTCATGGGCGGGTTGGCGCGGGGCACGAGTAGCAAGTCCAGTATAGAGTAGTCTTTGGAAAACCCTATACGTGGGAAAGTATCAAACAGTGGCTAGATAACACGTGAAGGCTGGTACGTGAATGAGTGAAAATGTATAATACACCCCTAGCGAATAAAAGTGAGGGTGTTTAAGATAATACTTTGCTGACCATACCTGAGAAGTTGAAATGGTGGTAATATTATCATGATTATGATGATAATAATGATAAGTGTATTGCCAGAATTTTGAAGGCCCCGCCAGTAAAATGCGGAGGAACTGTGGCAACACCGTCTCATACTAGGTTAAGGTCTTGGCCTACAGGTTAATCTTAGTAGAGTAACATTACTGGATGGTAGGAAAAAGGGTAAGTCCACTATTACCCCACTGGAAATGAAAAGGTGACAGGCTATATAGGGTTATGACGAGGAGGTAGTAAATTCCCCAGTTATTGCAGCATATTACTTTTCCCATAATGCTTTGCGACCCTCAGAGTTCCCGGGTTTTTTACCCAAAACCTTGAGTATGTTCTGACAACAGCTCTAATTCTCTTTAATTAACTTTAATTTCCTTATTCAAAACAACTTCTTAATCATCTATGGAAATTTAAGCACATTAATAAGTAAGACCATGACTATCTTACATTCCACACCCTCTTAAATTTACCTTCCGTAAAGAAAAACCTAAGTCGATATGGAGTGAAAAGTTTCGGATGCATGGCGTCCCCCCCACTACCCTTAAGCGGGAAAAGGAGCTATGAAGCCATCTTGGCCCCTGCATCCGATGCATTTACCTGAATGTAAGCAAGAAGTCTTCCTGGTCTCGACGCCATGGCCCATCACAATACATAGTCCCCTTCCTTCCTTCTCTCTCGTAATTCACGATGTCACTTCCAGCTGTTCTCATAGAATCAGTGATTTTAATAATATACGGGTGTGTCCTTTAGTGACCACCATACCATATTATAAGCGAAGTGTTGTGAGTTAAGTCTTTTGTTCCGGGTTGTGATATCCATGTCAGTCAATAGGTATGGGCTGTACGAGTCACTCACTAGTCGCGTCAGTCCACCGACCCACCCACCTGATGTTAGGCTATTTATGTGAATGCTATATTGTGGACATATTGGAAGAGCAGTGTTATTAAACGAATTCCCGAGTTTCCCTCACATTAAATCTTTGTCTATGCCTAAGTGACGTCCAAGTGGGGTTGTAAGGAAATAAAGTTGGCCGGAAGGGTGTTGAGGTGAGTGATATTTTGTTTACTAAACCTAGTGCCTTAACCCCTTCACGCCCAGATCTTTCCTTGCTATATAAAATTGTCTGTTGTTAGCCATTAAATTACGAAAGTAACTTATATACCAAAAAAGTCAGGGTTTAATGATACTAAACAGGTCATATCTATAAAATATTGCTTATATTCACTACAATCGTCTAATGGTTCCCAAATTACAATGGAAATTACGTTCTGGGTCTCAAGGGATTAATCTCGGCTGGACGCACTTAAGAATTGCAGCACGACATAAAATTTGTTGAAATTATAGTAATAATTGATGTGAACTCACCTTGCTATTAACCCAAGAACTACCTAGACTGCAATGATACCCTATTTAGACGCTAACTAAGGTATACTCAGCAGTGGTAGATGGGTTGATGATTTGAAGGCTTGATTATTATTTGAGGGAGTGGTGGTAGTCGCGTAGGGCGCTGGTAATTGTAGTAGGTGCACGTAATGGCGGCGATGGTGGTAGGCCGAGGGTAACTTTCCACAGTTCCTGGCGCGGCACGTACTGTTGTGGTGTTTTTACCACTTCGTCCTTGCTTTAACCGATTGATCGGTTATATTGGCTCACACATACTAAGATGAGCGTGACTACACCTTAGTGTACAATCAAGAGTGGCTACACCTTAATCGTGTAGGGTCTAATGCGTGAATGCTGTCTTGACCGAGAATCCAAGTCAGCTGGAGCTATACACGTGGAGGTTCCAATAATGTTTACTCTTATACGTGGAGATTCCAATATTTTCCTCATAGTTCTTATATTATGTTAATCCTTTGATTAATTGTGGTACTAGTAGATACCACCAGAATTATATTACTATATTTAATGCATCTTAATTTATACCCAATTCTATAATAATATATACATAGGTGGAATTTTTACTCATCTCCCTTTTTGACAGGGGAGGCGTATCCCACCATACCATACTCCCGATTAGAGAGCGGTTTTAGTGGATAATTTCCACAACTGGGGGCCGGCGAAAAATGAAGGTTTGCTTCAGGTAATTTGACCCCCTTTTATGAGGTTTCTCCATGTGGTTTTACACTTTAAAGCAGCTTGCCTCCGAGGTCGGGAGTCCCCTAAGTTGGCCTGGCAAGATGCAGACTTAGAGTCCTCCTTTACCTCTTCAGCTAACTCTAGGGGAATAAAATTATTTACCGTCCGCACACATCGTTGTCCCCTCACTAGTAACTCCACTGACCTCACAATCTCCTTTCCATCAGTATGCAATTTTGCTATTTTTCCTAGAGGCCATTGCGAACGAGGCATATCTCCCCTAAGGATTACTATATCTCCTACTTTAATTGGACTTTGATTTTCTGGCTGTTGAGCCCCATTAAACTTTTCCCTTAGACTCAGTAAATAATAATCTGCACTCCAATGCTTATCCCATGACCTTAAATTTTTACTTAAGGTGTGATAATCTTCCCGGAGATGTTGAGCCGGGTCATTTATTGTAGGATCTTGTATATCTTCCCTTGTTTCTATTAAAGGAAAGGGTTCCAGTCTTCTCCCATAAATTAAATGTTAGGGAGTAAGAGCTTCTATATTCACTGATGAATCATCTAAGTAGGTTAAGGGTCAGTTATTGATACGGGTCTCAATCTCAGTCACTATGGTTTTCAGGTCTTCTAGACCTATCTTGTCATGTGGAGAGTTTTCCTAAGACAAGACTTAACGATGCCAATCATTCTCTCTGTGAAACCATTTTGCCAAGGAGCTCTAGGGGTAGTAAAGGTCCATGAGCATTTCCTTAACTCTAGAGATTTTTGTACTGATGGATGATTTAATATTTCTAACAATATAGGGGAGGCTGCTACGAAGTTAGTAGCATTATCATTAATCAATCGCCGAGGACACGACCGCCGAGCCACAAACCGCCGGAACTTCTTGAATAAAGGTTTCGGCACTTAAATCATCAGCTATTTCTAAATGAACAGCTCTTGTAGAGGTGCAAGTGAATAAGCAGACATATACTTTCTTGGGGGGAGCATTATCTCCTGTAATTATTATTGCCCCCGTATAGTCGACACCAGCTACCTCAAATGGTTTTAATAATTGTACTCGATCCATGGGGAGTTCAGGGGGCCCGGGATAGGTGATTAGTCTTCCCTCATATCTCTTCCATTTGACACAAGATTTGAGGTAGTATTTAACTGCCTGTCTACCCTGCGGTATCCAAAATTCCCTCCTGAGATAGGCTAATGTGTCAGCCATTCCGCCATGTAATGATTTCCCATGAGATTCATCCACTAGCAATTTAGTAAGATGATGACGTTTGGGAATTAGCATGGGATTGCAGGTTTTGTCGGGAAGATCAGTATTCCAAATTCTTCCTGTACACCTAATGATGCCCTCATTATCTAGGTACAGACCTAATGATTTGATAAGTTTGTTCCTACGGGGGCTGGCCGAGACTAAGAGCTGATATTCCTCAGGAAATTCCTGCTTTTGTATTGTTCTAACCCAAAACTTCAAAGGGTCAGAACTATCCCACTTTATGAATTTAAAGACCAATTTAGTAGTCTTTAATAGTTTGCTTAATAAGGAAAACCTTTTTATATCCATAACAGGATCTGGGATCAATATAGGTTCCATAATTATATCTTCTGATATGTCTGACTTACTACAGACCTTTTGATTAGGCTATTCATTATTATTTTTCAGCCAGGTAGGACCTTTAAACCATAATCCTGTATTTAGTTTGAGGATAGTAAATGTTGTTCCTCTGGACAAAATATCAGCTGGGTTTTCCTTGGTAGCAACATGATTATAGTGAAATGTGGAACCTAAATCATTAATCTTACCAACACGATTCCTTACATAAGGGATTTTTGTGTTATGTTTCACTAACCAGTGTAGGCAAATTTCGCTATCGGTCCACATATATACCTCACCAATTTGTAATAAATTACTTAGATATTGTGCTAATTTAGTGCCTAATTTTAATGCAGTCAGCTCCATTTGAGGCAGGGTTCTAGGCTTAATTGGGGCAACCCGAGCCTTAGACATAATTAAATTACATTCCTCTCCTGCTTTAAGATAAGCTACTGCACCGTATACACTTTTTGAAGCATCACAAAATATGTGTAGTTGCTGGGGTTGTCGCCCATCAGTATTTAGTCTCCTACTTATGTGAACTTCATTTATCTTATTGAACTCAGATTTTATAGTCTCCCATTCTGTTGTATATTTCCCATCAAGGTGGGTATCCCAAATCGAGGTGTTCTCCCCAGGCCTTTTGTATTAGACATTTACCCCTTATAGTTATTGGGCTCACTATGCCCAAGGGGTCAAATACTTGGCTGACCTGACTTAAGAGTGTTCTCTTTGTTAGGATCATCAGAAAAATCGGGACACTTTAATCTTAGTTCATCAGTTTTTACATTCCACCATAATCCTAACACTGATTGGACCTCTGGTAGCGTATAATTAAGGAAATCCTTCCTGGTTATCCCTTTTAGCCTTGGAGAATTAGTATTCCAACTCTATAAGGGGAGGCTGGCCTTCCTGCACTCTTTATTAGCCAGGTTAAAATTTGTATTAGTTCTTCCTCTTTAGGTAACTGTTCAGGTATGATACCGATAGTTTCTAGATTCCATAATTTATGCACGGGGATATCCTCCTCTTCCAATAACTCGTTGATTTGAGTGGGTACTAATGAAGTTCCAATTCTAGCAACCAAGAGGGGCTGTGCTTGACTAGGTATACATTACTCTTGTTCAAGCTGGTGAGTAATTTGTGGGATAGGTCCCATTATTACTTCACCACCAGCACTGGTGAACATAGAAATGTTATGTTTTTATATGACCTTACTTAGGTATCGCCCAAAATAATCAGCGCCTATTATTAATTGGTATGGGCCATCAACATCCTCAAAGGTATTTCTAACTAGTCTAACACCTTTCTTACTTTCAACATTTCAGCTGTAGATTTTAGTCCTTTTACAGTTAAATTTATACCGATGTTATTAACTACAGCAGCTACCCTACATTTATAATTCCCCAATTGGACTAGTGGTCGAACAATGTCAAAACTTTGAGCTTCTTTGTTGGCCAGAAAGCCCGAAATGGCTAAGCTCACCTTGCTAATTATAGGTAGTTTTTAATAGATCAACTATCTCTCCACTAATAAATTATCTTTGTGCACCATTGTCAAACATTGTTTTCACAATGGCTGAACTACCATTGTGGCTCACCTTCAATTCTGCCGTAGGGACAGCGGATGAACTACTCATATTAGTTACTGACATTTTAACGACCATAGGGTTTGTTCTCACATCATCATTAGGACATAAGGCTATGTGATGAATGGATTTTCTACACTTCTTAGTACCCAGACTAATAGGACAGGCTTGTATTGCATGTTTACCACTAAGGCAGGTTAGGCAGTTTCCCAAGTCCAATAACCTTTTGAGCCTAGTGGAATAATCTGGGTATATATTACAAGTGGAGGGTGGATGTTCTTCCTCGCAGAAAGCACATTTTTTTCTGACTTCACTGGTAATAACCCTATATTTAGGAATGGCACCTGTTCTTTGAGTAGGTCTTGGTGGTGGTTTACCGGCTGGTCTAGTTTGAAACTTATCTACCGGTTTTCTTCCCATCGTAACTTTAGTAGGAGCGGGATAACTACCCACCAATGAGGGCTCTTTAAACTCTAAAGGTGGCTGATATCGCTGATTACCTTTAGGTCTAGTTATCTCTATCTCCCTGTGGGGGGGGTTTCTGCTCAATACCTTGCAAATGTTTGCACTCTTGTAATAATCCTTCCTCTATTTGCTTGACCGTGAAGTAATTACTATTGTACCTCTGATTTAAGCGGTCTCGCATCCTGGTTGGTAGTTTTCTCCATATCATGATACTGACCATCCAATCTGACTCTGTCAAGGGTTTATGAGCTTCAATGGCTCTTAGTGTGCAATTTAAAGTTATTCTGAACTCTTCCAATTTTCTGTGATTGTGAGAAGGGTTCAGTAGATCCATGAACTTGCAGAAAAGATTCTTTATTATCTGATCTTTATCTTCATAATTATCTCTAAGAATCTTGAGTGTCACATTATAATTGTCATTTTCTACTGTTAATTCCTTTACCAGCAGATATGCAGAACCTCTCAACTGACCTAACAAATAGGTTAATGTATGCACCTCTGTTAAATCAGTCCTATCATCAACCAATTTGAATTTATCCCAGAAAGAATGCCCCATTTTGAAGGAAATGGGGCAATGACAAATCTGGTAATTTAAGTTGGGGTAAAGAGGCTTTGGCTGTGGGTTTCTGATCACGCACTAAGTTGCGTGATCAAATAATGTTTACTCCTATACGAGGAGGTTCCAATATTTTCCTCATAATTCTTATATTATGTTAATCCTTTGATTATGGTACTAGTGAATACCACCAGAATTATATTACTATATTTAATGCATCATAATTTATACCCAATTCTATAATAATATATACATAGGTGGAATTTTTACTCATCTCCCTTTGACAGGGGAGGCGTATCCCACCATACCATACTCCCGATTAGAGAGCGGTTTTAGTGGATAATTTCCACAAGATTGACAATAATGGGGATACAATAACAGATAGCCGCTAGTTTACCTGTGTCTGGCCTTTGTACTGCTGGTTGGGGCCCCAGGTGACCTGGTAGGTAATGGTAAAGCCTAGGTAGCGGTCCTCATCGAAATCCCACGACAGGTTTATAGAGTCAGCGCTAGGGCTGCTTGTCCGTACATAAGGTTCTGCAAAGATATGAAAAGCATCAATACTTACATCTTACAAACATAGTAACAACTATGTAGCTATACGTATATCTACCTACCACACACACACTGTCACACACACATACAAATACGCGCACACACACACACTCACACACACATTAAATATTTACACACACTGAAATATAGTTAGTTAATATATATGTTGAAAATATATACGATTGATATGACAAAAAACAATAATACTCTTGACTAAACAAACTTGACTAAGTCCTGCGAAAAAAACTATTGTTTTAGGTAAAAAATAATTGAGCATGTTAAAAATGAAAAGAAAACAAAAGCAAGCTAAGCTAAGATAATGTTAAAAACATCGTATATAACTACTACTACAAATATTACTACTACTACTACTACTACTACTACGACTACAACTACTGTTTCTACTACTACTAATAATAATGCTATCAGGACGAAGAGACTGAGTAAGGAGGCGGTAACAGAGTGAAGGTCCGGGAGGCATATTACCCAAGTGTGGAAAGCATTTCACTCTTGAAAACGTCAGGTTAGGTTACGTTAGGTTACGATAAGGTTAGGTTAGGTTTCCCTACCTTTGAAATGTTAACTTTGTGTGGGAATCACAATGAGGGTATTTTCGAAAAAAGCCTAGGGTTAGTTTCGGAACTACAGCCAAGTGTCTTCACCCAGTAAGGCGATCCTTTTCAGACTTGGGTAATATGCGTCCAGACTCCAAGAAATACGCAGGTCATGAGGTCTATGCTGCCCTCCCCTCCTAGCTCCCCTAGACCACTCACGCCTAAGCTTGGTGAATGACGTAATGCAGACTGGCTCATCAACACCTCCGCCCACCTGTACGCACACAGTGTATGGGAAATATTCCAGGTTTTTCAATTCTTGACTGTTGTCACCGTGCGATGAAGTCCACCTCGTGTGGGATCCTGATGAGTACTTGATGTTGTGTGCAATGTTAGTTACCGGGCACAAGGGGGCGTCCCAGGTGACTCTCATGGATCTGGCAGTGAGGGCCACGGACTGAACGTTCTTCACATCTGGGGAGACAAAAGAGGACACTGTGTCACTTTCCCATAGTGTTGTTACTCTGTTTGAAGATTATGAGTAGGTACATACAGTAAGTCCCGTGCAAGGAGTTGATTTTTGCAAAGTGAAACAGGTATCATGCGTGTGAGTCGAAGGATTGCCGCCCGGCTGTGTGAGTAAGAAAGGAACCTATGTAAAGATAGAGAGGATTGATGCATAAGGGTGACTGCCTGACCACCAAAAATTAGTTAATCCGTCAGAAGTACCTATAGCCCAGCAAATTAGTGATGTAATTGTGCACTTTTTGCTACAAGCACCAAATTTTGCACAATGGTGCCTTTTGATATCCTAAAAAGATAAAGCTATGGAGATATTTGAATAATTGGATGTAAACTTGTTTTTTGGCAGTTCTTCCACAAGGCTATCAATATACTTTTACGTCTCATATCTCTGTTTCGAAGACAAGTAGAATAACAATTTTGGTGTCTAAACATACATTTTTGAGGTTAAAGAATCCATTGGAAACTTAAAAAAACAACTACTGGTTTCTTAGTTTTACAAAGAAAAAATCTGATTTTTTTTTAGCAAAGTCCACAAATATGTGAGCAATTCATGAATATCATGATAGAGCAACTATTCATGCCACAATAACATAACTTAGAACATCTTATGAAAATATGAAAATATCCTTTGATCACTTGGGTTATACATATTGTGACTATACTAGTATATATAGCATATACGTAATATTTTATATATATATATATATATATATATACTATATATATATATATATATATATATATATATATATATATATATATATATATATATATACCATATATATATTATATATTAGGGTACGCCGTATAACAAAAAATCTTTTTCTCAACTTTGGCATGCCAATTTCCTATGTAAAATGGAATTCTAAGACGATTTTATCTATTTCCATTTTTGCATTTGAGCAATTCTTACTATGCAAAATCGCACTTTTATATTGCACCCTTATCGAATAATGCTTAAATGAGTACGCAGTGTCCGGTTGGTCCTGTTTATTGCATCATGCACCAATATGAGTTCCAAATGACTAGCGTGGTAAGCTCTTTCTGTTCAGTTGGTTCACCAGGCACTACATCACAGTGTCGCAGCCTCTACGTTGGGCTAGAACGTGTCCATCATGTCCTTCTTAGACCTGAAGCAGGGCATGGTCTCCCGGTGGTGGGCCCGAGCCCAGATGAACCCGTCTCTGGCCTGCTGCCCCACCACTGCTGCCGCAGCCTCTGTCACCTGCTTCACGACTCTTTCGGTGCTCTGAGTGTGGATAGAGAACTCCGGAACATCGTACGGCTTGACCAGGATCTCCTGGATCTGATCCCCAGACAGTGAACAGGTGAATGCCGGCTCGTGCACCTGGCCAGGCTGCCAGCTGATCAGTGTCTGCAAGCTGGTGGCTGACAAGTTCAGCTTGGGTGTGATGCGAGGTCTTACACTGGTGTCCCCATACTCCTCGCCAGCCCTCAGCTTCAAAATCTGGGTCACGGCGAACCTGCGGTCGTCCTCACTCTGACTCGCCATCAGCGAGAGGAGGACACACTCTGAGTGTGCGAACCATGTTCCTGTCCGCACGTAGAAGGTCACAGCTGTTTGGACCTTCTTCGGCTGCGACCTCATCACTCTGAGCTGCGTGAGGATGTGCTTGGGGCCGTCCTCTAGTCTGTGGTAAAAACTTGATGTCGTAGTAGAGTTTGAAGTACACCTGCAGGCAGTACTTGACTAGGATTTCCAGGGTGTTCAGTTCTTTGCCAGTCAGTCCATGCTTTCTGGTCCACATGTATACGAGCGACTGGGCTGTGGTGAGCCATTGGAGTGGGACACCTTGTCACACTTGATCTCCTGCAGCTCGGACGGGAGAACGCCCCGCTTCACAGCATGGACCAGCTGGTAGGAGACCTGCTGGTCAGTGGACATGTTGACCAGGATAAACTCCGGTATCTCCGGAGATCTAAACCGCCTGCACTCCTCTGAACTCTGCGTTGTACTGCATCTCATTCACGCTGAACAGCAGACTGCACACTGGACCCGTGAAGCCAGTGTCAGATGAGGTAGGCCCGTCGATGCTGGTGATAAGGTGGCGCAGGGGCAACTCGTTTGTGTGCAACACGCATATACTCCAGAAGAGCTTGCGTCCCAGCATATTCTCCAATTGGGCGTGAGTACCACCCTTCCACCCCGTGTTGGCCCTAGTTGAGTCACCTTGCAGTACGATCAGTGAGTCGGTGGAGTCGTATGTCACCAGCAGATCATAGAGAGCCTGAGCCACCTTGAACGCAGGCTTCTCAGGGGGCACCGGGTCCACTGGTACAAAGTACCAAAGGTACCTTCCAGATGGCTCCTCTGTCACTGACACATGCTCCTCCCTGATCAACCTTGGGTGCAGTTTCCCATAGCTGTCGGGCACCATCACCCTGGTCTTGTCCTTCCTCCCATCGTAACCCAATCCAAAATATTTTGGTACCCTGGTGCTTCCCCTGGTCAAGGTCCCTGGCCGATGCCATGGCATCCTGCCTGGCCCTCCTCAGCTTGTTAGGATCGCAGACCAGGTACGACATGTCTGGAGAGAGGTGGCCCTCAGCGATAAGGTCCTGGAGGAATCCAGAAGCCAAGGCAGCAGCAGCAGTGGGCGGAACGTCGAACCGGATGCTTGCCAGCGCCAGGTTCCGGACTGGCATTGTGTTTCTTCTTGCAGCTAGCCTGTCCAAGTACTGCATCACAAGGGGTGCCAGGGACCCCAGTCTCTCCCTGAGCAGTCGGTCTACCAGTATGGCAGCCTCCTGTTGCTCCTGCCTCTTTCTTCTGAGTGGCAGGGTGAACGACTCCTCCATCCCATCCTCATAATCCTGGTGATCTTCAGCCTGGCCCAGGAACATCTGCTCCTGCAGCTCAAGACGTCTGACCTTTTCATCTTTCTGCTTCTGCTTCTTCAGCTTAGCCTCCTCTTCCAACTGCTTTATCTTTGCTGCTTTCACTTGTCTATGCGTCTCATTCTTGTCTACCCCTCTCATCATCATTGCACTCTCCTCCCCAACTTTGATCCTCTGGTAGTACAGCCATTCCAGGTCTAAAGTAGGGACTTTGCTGGCCAGGGGGCAGTCACACTGCACGTGTGCTCTCGCGTGGCACAGCTGGGGGTTGGAGCAGTGGGATTCTTGGTCCTTGCAGAGGAAGATCGTGTGAGGGCAGGCCGTTATGTCAAACAGCCTGTCCATATTCTTCTCCACGAATTCCTTTACTGCTTTAGTTGCTCTGTCTCTCACACTTTTACTAACCTTCTTCCAAAAATGATCTATCCTTCTGGTCACGGACCGGTCAATAACAACCACTGGAGGTGCAAAAATGGGCGTTTGATTTCTTCCACTGGCAAGCACCATGGGGGTCAGATCCTTCGCAATGTTTCTCACTGGGTACCCCCGCTTGTCAACACCCTCCCGGATGCCGCTGAGTTCTTGGAGAAGGATTCCCCTCTTCATCACGCCGCGATATGTAGGCACCTCACTCTCAGCAAACTCTCGTCCACCGCCAACAAAGGCGGCCAACTTGGATCCAGAGCTCTGTCTAGTTGCGGGCTTCGACCCACTTGGTTTACAAGGAGAAGCCACCCTGAAAAAGACGATTTAAGAATTGATGACAGGTGCAAATGAAGCCGTTACTTTAGCGGGGCTAAGCTATGTTTTGCATATAAATATTTAAAATCCATTTTTGCATAGCAAGAAGTGCTCAAACCAAAAAGTTGAAGAGGACTACGCACCCTTAAAATTCAATTTTACATAAGAAAACACCCTGCCAAATTCGAAATGATCTATATTTCACTTTTCATTGGACCTACGGCGTACCCTAATATATATATATATATATATATATATATTATATATTTTATATATATATATATATATATATATATATATATATATATATATATATATATATATATATATATATATATATATATATATATATCAATTATGCTGAGGGAAATTTTTAGTTCAGTGTTTTAACAGAAAGAGGGTTAGGTATGCATTACACGTATATCTAGGTAATTAGAATGTTTGCAGTAGCATTTACATAATTTTTACCGTATCTACGGTCCAGACATCCGATACACAAAAATTCACAGTGTCAATACACAGATATTTGTATACAGTTTATTGAATTCTTAGAGTTGCTGAAAAGTCAGTAGTTGTCACATATATCACTACATTTGCAAAGGGCAATACACTTCAAACCAGCATAGTAACATTACAACGCCCTCTGCAACCTTTGTGCAACCACATTTGAGCAACTCATGACAAGACTTTGATGCCCCCGGAGGGTCGTTCACTTTGGTTCCCCTTACTTCTTGGCGTTTCATGACCATCCCCAGTGGCTTGGATCAGGAAACTGTGGGTGAAGCTACACATGCTGCCCCCAAAATGTCCTCTCTGATACACTGCTCTTTTAATGTGTTCCTTGAGAGCTGCTTGTGTTGGAGGAATATCTTTGTAAACAGCTGTTGTCTGTCTGGCCCCATTCACCTCTATTTGAGCACTTGATCTATCATACATTAGTATGACAAAACGTTCTTATCTTGCCATGTCACGCTCTCTGTAATTTCAGCTGGAGCACAGGAGAGCAGAAAACTTGTTGTGACCTCATCAAATGTTTCTTAGGTTTGCTAAGCTATTTTTTTCCCAATCCCACGAAAGGAAGACACTGTGTCACAGCCAGTTATGCTGTGGAACATTGATAGCCTCCTGATTTCTCTGACCCAAGATGTGCAGCCATAGTATGCCATACCAACAGCTGTTTACGTGTAGTGATGTAACGTGTACATTAACATTACCCTCTTTCTGTTAAAACACTGAACAAAAGAAATTCCTCACCATAATTGATATAATATAATATATATATATATATATTATATATATATAGGGTGTATATATATATATATATAATATATATATATATATATATATATATATATATATATATATATATATGTATATATATATATATATATATAGATATATATGTATATATTATAGATATATATTATATATATATATATAATATAATATATATAATATATATATATATATATATATATATATATAATTTTATATATATATATATATATTATATATCGTTAAAAGTGATAGCTAGTTCAGCGTTTATTATCTTCTTAAATATATTTCTCTTTGTCTTAAGAGTGTCTTATTCTCTTTTGTAATCACTTTAATGACTTCGCCGTAGCTTGTCATGTTTGCTGTATCGCGATTTCGGGTCTAGAACCCTTCTTCAGCAGCATATGGAAGATGTTTTCTCCTCAGGAGTTGAGGTGTGCATGATTAAGATGCGAAGTGAAGCGCTATTTATAGCCGTCTGCCTGCCACGCAGCCTATTATCGATGTCGTTGATTGGTAGATAGCTTTTGCTTCTCGTCTCTTGAGTGGGAGACGTGATTGGTTGTTTGGTCTTCGCTTGGCTTTTCTGTGAGTAGGCTGTTATTTGCTTTTGTTCTTTTCATGCTGGGTAGAGCTTGTAGGTCGTTTGCCTGTACGTTAAGTTTGGGATTGATCTCTTTTATGTACAGCGCTTCTAGGATGGGAAGTCGCCGCACATCTGCACACATGTCAACCAATTCTGTATTTTCTTCTAGAATGTTCTTGTTATGATGATGCCATGTTGTTCTAATAGGTGACTTTTTGGGGGCTCCGGAAGTTAGGTGGCAAGTAAGACGTCTAGACAGCTTCGTGTCGTCATGCCGATGTAGGATGAGGGGAGGACTTCACAGTTCTGTGACTGTAAAACTGTGAATTCCTCCCCTCACCCTACTCGGCATGACGACAACGAAGCTGGTAACTAACCCCAGGTTACGGGGTAACCTGGGGAAGGTAACTGTGGTAACCCGGGGGTCACACTAGCCCTGTGTCCCGGGGTAACGGGTTCTCACCCACCACAGGCTCTAAGGGCTAATGCCACGGAGATGAGCACCGCATGCCACGCGCACTTGGGCGAAATTCTCCCATTTTTAACCTTTTAAACCCTTAAACTTGCACGTCCCTTTAATAAACACCCCGACCACTAAAAATCAATAATTATGTTGCCCCTATCGACGGGAGCACATCGAAATGAAAAAAAACTTAAATAAATAATTATTACAATGGGGCGCGATGCTACTAAAAAAGATATGAATCCCAAACTGATCTTACTGATGAAAGCATCTGCTAACTTTCTTACATCAAAATAATTTAAATTAAGAACATGCACTTCCTCGAAGGGGGGGTTAAGGAAACGTACAGGCGGGCGGGGAGTAGCCCCTTTTTGACAGGCCCGTCTTGTAACCCCCGTGGTCATCTACAGCCCTGACGCACAGTTTGTAAGACACGTTTGGGCGGCATCCCCCTGAGGGTTTTGGGTTTGTGCCATAAAACCTCCCCGCTATACCTCCCCGGGAGTAGCCCGCCCCCACCTCAAAGGACTCAGGCGGAAAACACTGGTAGGTAACCCCCACGAGGCTAGGGACTGGTGAAATCCCAAGGACTCACGGATGACACCTTAACCAATCCACCCCACAATTTGGGGAACAGGGTTGTAAATTTGCCTCTAAAACATCCCCAAAGGGTATCAAAGGAAAATTTCAAACGGGGGGTTTTTCTCAATACCTTCTAGACTAGGAATATGATGTGAAAAAAGGGGCCCAAAAATAAACAGGGGGGGGGGTAAGGGGTTTTGTTAAAAGCTTTCACCCCATACTAGGTTTTAAACCCATGACACCTCCTGAGCAATATTAGGGGGATGCCACTTGAAAACTTTGTTTTGGGGCCCTAAACAGGGGGTTTAATTTTGTGAAAGGGGTAAATCGCGAAATTCTGATTTTTTTTCCAAAAAATTACAAAAATTTCAAAAAAAGGGCCCAAATAAGGGCAGTTAAAAATTTATTTTTGGTGTAAAAATGGGGCGGGAAATAACAACCCAAATTTGAAAAAATTTTTGGTTTTTATGTATAAAATTTGGGAAAGTTTCAAGAAGGGCAAAACTACGGGTAATGGATTCCTAACCTTTTGGAATCCTTTAAAAACTTTTGGCGTATCGACAATCTTTTGTTTATTGTTGCATCTATGATTCGATATCAACTGCATCAGAAAATTTTCATCGGGGCCCAAACCCTTGGTGATTTAACTTTTTATATGCCTGCTTAAAGGCTATTTAAGTTTCTTTATTTCTTTAAATTAGTCATATAAAAATCTTTTTTGGGGCCCTCGTGATACATTTTATGGTATGGGTTCGTTACTTCGGCTGTTATATTCATAAAAAACAGGAAAGTTTGCTAGTAAAAAAAGGGCCCAAATCTCAAACAGACGGGGCTTCTTTTCCAGCGGTTTCCCTTTTTGGCACGGGACCCCCGGGACGTGATATAGACCTTAAAAGCCCTTCTGAGTCATAAACAAACACGGAAACCCCCCTGTCTTTGGGGCAGACACGGCGGGAAACGCCTACTCCTACGAATAAACCCTTGCCTCGGGAAACCCGGGGAGATAGAGTAACTTTTGAGGCCCTTCCCAGAGTCTTCGCTTAAGCCCATTTTATATCATGGGATGGTCAGGCTTTGGGGAAACAAGCCTTTGGGAAAAAACCAAACCCCCCGGGGGGGAAAAGTCATTTGGAGTTTCTGGCTGATGTCTTCAAAGCATCAGTGTTTTTAACCCATTTCAATGAGCCTGCTCCCAAAAGTGTGTGGTTTTCGGGTCGATATCGTATCACTTCAATCAAATCTGGGCCCCCGGGAAAAGGGGGAGGGGGCGAGTAAATTTTTTCCGGCCAAGATCGACAGCAGAGAGATTCCCCCTCCCTTTCCCAAATGGAAAACAAATTAAAAGGCTTCCCCGAAAAAAAGGGGAAAAACTTCCCAATTTCCCCACGTTCAAATGATTTTGGGGGGCAAAAAAGAGCCGACCCACTTGTGAGTTGATCCCTGCAGGGGGGTTTGAGGAAAAAACCAAAGTCATCGCACAGGGGTCGGGGTTTTTAACGCTGAAAACATCTCGGGGGGGGGGGGGGGCCCATAAAACGTATAATTTGCATGCCAAGGGGATCCTATAATTTTGGGTTTAAAACGAACGGTTTATAGTCACGTGCAGGAAAAAACCGGGCGTAAATTGGGACTGCTCCCCAAAAAACTTCGCGGGACAAATTTAAATGGGAACTCTGGATTTAGAACTGGCACAAGGGAGGAACGGCGTTTGTTTTGGGTGTGAAAAGACTACAGTTGACACTGTCATGCAGCGTACTCCTTTTGTACCATGCGGGTTTCAGGATGTGAAAAAAGTCTGCCCATTTAACCAATTTGGGCACGGGAAAAAAAACACCTGGGAAATTAAATTCCCGCAAAACCGGGGCATTGCTTGATGACCTCGGGCGTGGCACGCTGTCAGAATCCACCATAAAGGGGGGTGTGGAAAAAGTTTTTTCTGCCGCATTTTTCTACCAGCTTCGGACGAAACTAAACCCTCAACGATGTGCGATTAAACCCCATGTTTCAAAAAGGGGACTAAAGACCAAAAAAGCTTTCCGCCCAAATCGAAAATGTCCCTTTAACCAAAAACATCAAACGCCACACCACCAGGGTAGGTGTGGGTTTCCCGGGAGAGTACCAAACCCCAAAAAGAGTCGGGCCCCTTGGAAGTGGTTTCTACGAGGAGCCCAAAACCCCCACGTCATGTGGACGATCCTCGGGCCCAAAATTCACAGACATAGTCCTTAAAGCAATGCCAAAAATTTTTCCCCTTCCAGATGCTCTTTTTAGGGCCAAGGGAAATTGAAATGCCTGCTGCCTGTACCTTTTAAAACGGAGTCGTCACAATCCATACGTGGGGGCAATTGAAACTACACTGGGTTTACTCAAAAACGACACTTTTATTTTCATTTCATTTATGTTTTAAAATTGCATATATGCAATGATGCGCCTTTTTCGTCCATCGTTCAATGTTGCGTTACTTAAATTTTCACTAGATGTATGTCATGTTTGTAATAAGTAATTAAATTTACTCATTATTATAGCATAAACCAATATTTTTACAATATGGCTGTTTATTCTGCTCATTTTGACACCAATTATAAGTTTTTACCTGCATGATTGGTCATTCTATTGACAGTTTTGTATTTTCGAGAAAATTCGATATTTCGCAATTGGCCCCATATCATATAATATTCCTAGTCTATACTCATTATTATAGCATAAAGCAATATTTGTACAATATGGCTTGTTATTCTGCTCATTTTGACACAAAAATAAAGTTTGTAACTGCATTATTGGTCATTTATTGACATTTTTGTATTTTCGAGAAAATCTGATATTTCGCGATTGACCTCTTTCACAAAATAACCCACTGTGAGGTCCCAAAACAAAATATCAAGTGTCATCTAGGCTAATATTGCTCAGGAGGTATCATAGTTCAATCCTTATCCCAATCATGGTTAGAGGTCCAACTCAACAGAACTAAGTGATTCACGGAGAGATGCCACCGACCGCCTAACTTCTGATCTTTCTATAATTTCTGATTGGGCAAAGCAACCTTGTTTTGTTCAATGCCTCAAAAACCCAATTTCTTAACCTATCTACTCGACAAAACCTACCAGATAACTATCCCCTCTTCTTCAATGACACTCACTGTCTCCTTCTACAATGAACATTCTAGGACTATCCTTTACTAAAAATCTGAACTGGAAATCTCACTTTCTCATCTCTTGCTAAAACAGCTTCTAAGAAGTTAGGTGTCCTGTGGCATATGCGTCCTTTTTTTTCTCCCCCCAATTGCTTGCTCTCTACAGGGGCCTTATCCGCCCATGTATGGAGTATGCCTCACATGTTGGGGAGGATCCACTCATACAGCTCTCCTAAACAGGGTTGAGTGAAAAGCTTTTCGTCTCATCAACTCCTCTCCTCTGACTGACTGTCTTCAATCTTTAAATCACCCGCCGCAATGTTGCTTCTCTTGCTCTCTTCTACCGTTATTTTCATGCTCACTGCTCTTCTGAAACTTGCTAACTGCGTGCCTCCCACCCTCCCGCGGCCTCGCTGCACAAGACTTTTTACTCATTCTCATCCCTATTCTATCCATCTTCCTAATGCAAGAGTTAATCAGTATCTTTACTCTTTCATCCCTTTCACTGGTAAACTCTGGAACTCTCTTCCTGTTTCTATTCTTCCACTTCCTATGACTTAATCTTTTCAAATGAAGTATCAAGACACCTCCCGAACTAAATTGGCTCACCCCTCTTTTTTTATTTTATTCTCTTACTGTCTTCTTTATAGGACTGGCAACTAAGCCGGCTTTGTGTTACCCATTTTTGTTGTGCCCGTGGCCAGTTCTTTTTTATGTAAAAAAAAAAAAAAAAAAAAAAAAATTTAATCCTAGCGTGGGTGACAGCTTGTAACAAACCGTTACCCCTCGTGTAAAATGTTGGGATTATATTCCTAGTCTATTCCTTTAAAGTACCTCAATACTTGTTTTGTGTAGAAGACTTTCAATGTAAAGGAGTCCTCAATTCTGAAAACTGATAATCTCTTTTCTTAATGCATTTATTTATGACATCTTAATGACTTCTTTATGGATCTGTACATAGTCTAACATGTATGAGAGAGAGAGAGAGAGAGAGAGAGAAGAGAGAGAGAGAGAGAGAGAGAGGAGAGAGAAGAGAGGGGAGAGAAGGAGAGAGAGAGAGGGGAGAGAGAGAGAGAGAGAGAGAGAGGGAAAAGGGGAGAGAGAGGGGAGAGAGAGAGAGAGAGAGAAGAAGAGAGAGAAAAAGAGAGAGAGAGAGAGAGAGAGAGAGAGAAGGAGGAGAGAGAGAGAAGAGAGAAGGGGAGAGAGAGAGAGGGGAGAGAAGAGAGAGAGAGAGAGGGAAAAGAGAGAGAGAGAGAGAGAGAGAGAGAGAGAGAGAGAGAGAGAGAGAGAGAGAGAGAGAGAGAGAGAGAGAGAGAGAGAGGAGAGAGAGAGGAGGAGAGAGAGAGAGAGAGAGGAGAGAAGAGAGAGAGAGAGAGAGAGAGAAAAAAAACACACAAACCAACGCTGCCACCTCAACAAATGTACCGTCTGGGAACGGCTCGGCGGGGTTAGGGGCCGGTGTGCATATTCCCGTTTTTTGGAACAGTATGTCGCGTTTACTCTTGAATACATCAGGCTAGGTTACGGTTAGATTAGGTTAGGTTTTTCCCGAAGTATCAAGAGTAACTTTATGTGGGAATCACAATGAGGGTATTTTCGAGAAAATCCTATATGGGTTTGTTTCGGAGATACAGCCAGGGCGACTTCACTTGGAAACCACATACTCGCATAGAGTTGGGGAATATGCGTCCGGTTGTAGCCTCTCCGAGTAGCGACTGGGGCAAATGGTGTAAGCTACTCGAGCCGAGTACTACCTGCACACTACGCTTCACTCGCACCCCCTATCCCAGGCGAGATTGTACCCCCACAAAGTAAACAGCATGGGGGCAAAATATGCCGGGGCCCCCTTCCCCTTA